>JAQGCC010000117.1:0-57685 GCA_034698905.1 Xestoiulus laeticollis | reverse complement strand
GAAAAACTGTTCGCACGATGGAGTTTGCAATCGTGACAGAAAAGTCGCGGCTTTATTGGCTCCGTGAGAACGGGGCTAAACGTCCAAAGCATGCAAACAAAAATCTATGGGCAGCATGGCACTTGGTGCTTATTGGTCTATTATGTGGCCCTCCGTTCGAAAGGAGTAAAAACATCTATCTATCTATATCGTGTTGAAAAGATGGAGTCTGGATGTTCAAATTTCAATTTCAAGTTTCCTTTAATTTTTCCAAGAATTGCGGAATCTTTATGGTTTTCCGCTGATAAACCCTGCGATGATGAAAACGAGTTAATGCAAATGGAATCGGAATATCAATCTTGGGTAAGAGCATTCACAATATTATTCGTTATTCAATTAGAACGTCGATGCTAATTTCAAACGTGTATTCTTTTGTATAGTTGACCGAAATTGGACAAAAGGACAGCAATATAGTACCAATTGGCAAAACAGAATCAGAAGTATGAATACTATATTCTTCCTATACCTAATGTAGTACCACAGAAGTTTTGAATTTATTTGATAGATTGATTAAGATTGGACGTTTTCTCTCATGGGCATTTCCTTCACGTTGTACCACTCAGATTTCGCGCCAAATTTTGGTAGTTTTGCTATTAAACATTAAATCAGGTTTGATGTGAGGAATATGTCCTAGATCCGAATTCTACCATGCTAGATTAGTGCACCCATTCATCCGGTGTCAGGACAATTTCTCACACGGACATTTCCCCACCCAGTGTGGTATAGATTATACATTACATGTAAGTATAAAGGAAGTAATGGCGGCCCTGTAGGAAGTGCGGGGCCCTAGCAAGAATAGAAAAATTGTTTAATACTGGGTTATTCCAGTCACCCTGCGGGGACGCTCAGATCCATTTCCCAAAATGCCACAGGCAGAGATTTCATCATATTGGGATATACCGTTTTTTTCAAATTTGCAAGATGCAAAACAATCGGGAATCTTTAAAAATTACACTATGCTAGTTATCTTGCATATAAATTGCAGATAAATTCGATATACTTTTTCTTGCCAAATTTGACACTCAATCTCAACTTATTTTAGCAATATGATGAAGCGGTCGATGACGACGAGGAGGATGATGATGATAACGACGATGACGATAGCGAGAGCAATGAAGATGATGACGACGACGATGATTTGGATGGGGATGATCTTAATTATGACCAAGACTCTCCCGTGGATGTGAGCGCAGCAAGTATTCTTTTATAAATCTGAATAACAGCTTGGTGACAATTTGCCAACATTTACATTTATCCTTATGTTAATGTCGTTATCACATTTATAAATGTTGTTTAATTTTGATTTGTTTTAGCCATTTCATTAGCAGCACGAGAGAATCCCATCTTTTAAAATGTGAATAGGGTGATTTTTGAACCAATGCTCATTTTGCAATTACAGAACTGTTAGTTTTGATGCACGCTGATTTTGCTTGTAATCAAATATGCCTGTCTGTGAATTGTGCCATTGTAAATAGTGTCTCAATGGGGCCTCGCCATCATGTGACTTTCAACTTATGTTGTTGCGAGTATGTGAAATCGGTTTTTTATGCTTTTAAATCTTTTGTATAAATAATAAATGGTCTGAATGCATTTCCTATCATTTGGTATTGCGATATAACATGAATGGAAACAATGGAGAACAAAGATTAAAGGAAAACAAACATGCAATTGTGTGAATGGTTGGATTTTTTTTTTTTTAATAAGTTTCACTATACGCTAGAGCAAGGTGAAATTTGTGATATGGTTTTGAATTTCACTAAATATTTTTAGCATTAAAAAATGCAAACGTTCCTCACATTATGTTTCTTAATTATTATCTTACATATTTTACTGCATTGCATTCATTTTAATTCAAGTTTCGTCGACCTGAGCTGGTCGTGTTATTTCATTTGACCACGAGGTTTGAGTTAATTTTTGTGAAATGGGTGGAATTACACTGATTGGGATATGGGGATGTTGGGGATATTGGGATGTTTTGAAACGTGGGAGTATCATAGTTATCTTTTGAGACAATAACCTTTGAGCTCATCTTAAATTACCGATTGGTCTAAATTATATCGCTGAAAGGAAGGACAGTGTTTTTAGCTCCTCCCATGCTGCATGTATGTTTGAGCAGCGAATGACACTAGTAGAAATGCTAGCAGCTGGATAAATTTCAATTCCTGACCTTGTGTTTGCACAATACAGACAGCTTTTTTGTGCAAGTGGTTACAATGTAAAGTAGTGCAGTTATATCAATTGACTGGACTTTATGATCGCTATATTCTCAAATGTTGGATTTTTACCTGAAGATTGATGATTTCCTCTTCTTGGATTTTAATGTCACTTCCAACGGAGGTAGCCTATTTGTTTTCTATGGTTTCGTATATGATGACAGATATCCTGACATAAATTTGCTTGCCATGAGTCATACTCCACAAGTCAGAGTTAATTTGGTGGCAAACGATTTGCTACATTTTATTGAATTTTCCTATACTTTTTTTTGTTGTTGGTTTAAATAAGATTTAAATTTCTCTCAACAGATAAAAGAAAGGCCTATGTTAATGAATTTCTTCATCAGTGTAAATAATTTACAATTAAAATTACTGTTTTTTTTGTTTTATTAAAATGAGTGGGGAAATAAATTAAAAATGTTATCCTTATAAGCATTAATAAGATAGTATAACCGAACTCTACATTTCCCTGACATTTATCCTTCCGGTGTTTTTTAAGAACTTTTGGCAGCCTGTTTCATTATGGGACTGCTGGCACTGGGCTATGAGGGAATTCACATCCTACGGTTGATCCTATTGCACAGAGCAGAGGAACCGGACATGTCCATTCCTAATGGAGAAAGGACTCAACTGCGAAATGGTCATGTTCAACATTCTAAATTCATTGCAAATTGGTGAGCATCCAAAATTTTCTTGTTGCAATAAATGTCTTATCGCTATTATTTTGTATATGTGCATTACTGGCCTTGAATTTGGGAAAATTTCCCATTCATATTAACTATTTATTTAGGATAGACTACAATGCAATTCAGAGCATTTTACACGTGGTCCAGGCAATCCAGAATTACACACTAATGCTGGCCGTGATGACATTCAATGCTTGGCTGCTTGTTTCCGTCATAGTGGGTGCTGCAATCGGTTTCTATTTGCTGGCGCCGTTTAGCCCACAACCAACGCAACAAACTAACCGCAGGAGTGCTACTAACAGCAACATCATTCCAGATGTAAGAGACTACAGTAGCACGAGAGAGACTCCTTGTGTCTCCCCATCCATAATGTTGGATGAAGAGACTACGTTCTTTGACGTTAGACAACACGATGAGAGATACTAGCTATTAGGACGTCATCTACACTAGGCATATTAACAGTACTTTTGAAGTAAGGGACAGGATAGTTTGAAACAGCTTTGTATTCCCGCCTCGTAAAATGCAAAAGTAAGCATTCTTTGACTTTTAATTTTTGGTTTTAAACGTTAGAATAATTTTCAAGTTTTCTGCGGTTTTAATTTCTCTACAGTCAAAAGCCGACCCAAAATAAATTCTAGAAATAAAATTTCGTGGAATTTCGGTGTGTGTCGAAATGAAAATTTCTCACCTGGAAATTACAATTTATTTCCAGAATGGAATCAAATATTCTATTCAGGAAATTTATTTAAGTTTTCCAACCAATCAAGAATCAGGAAAATCTCACGTGCATGTCACTAGATTACATTTCCCATTTTCCATTTTCCCTATCAATCCGTGCGGTCAATATAGGGATAATTGCAGGATATTGATAGGGAATTCCGAAATTTGTTGCTTCACGTGTGTGGCAAAAATTTAAATTTGTTCTTCGGAATAAATTTTCTGGAAATTTCGGGCAATTTATTTTGGTCGATATTATGGCCTCGTGTGTGGCCGGCTAAAAACTGTATATAAACGGAAGTCCGAAGTGAGCTGTGATGCCTGTGAAAAAAAATTGTGTAAATGACTTCTATTGAAAAAAAAAATGAAAGTTTTGGGGTGTAAAGCTATGTCCTATTTTAAACTTAAAATTCTCAGTATTCGTGCGAACAAAACTACAATTTTTACAACTTACACCCAATATACAACCCTCAAACGAGCACAAAAATTGCTTTACTAAAGTTCAATTTACGCAGGCTCTGAAGAGTTTTTTGTCAGCCATTTTATGATTGCTAGTTTTATGATTGAATAACTATAGAGTTGGGTAAAACGCGTTTTTTTGTAAGTGGTGGTCACCTGGCTTAATAAATAGTACATAATACGGATATTTTTGTATGCAAAACTTTAGCGAAACTGCATTTGCATTTCAGCAAAGCATTTGACTTCAATTTTAGCATAAGAAAATATTTGAATGTCATAAAATTCATGTAAAATGGCCGTTTTACTGTATATTTTTCGCACAAAAAATACTGGTCGCTTCTATATGGACTGCTAAATAACGACCTGATAGGTGCATGTAAAATTTACGCTAGCTTAGCTATTTACAAAGCTTTAATTTAAAGTTGTATATTTATGGTGAAAATTTTGACTGGGTTTTATGATTGAATAACTATAATATTGTTGAACGTAATATACATGTACATAATACAAGTACATGTATATAAACAAAACTAGCGAAACTGCATTTGCATTTCAGCAAAGCATTTGACTACAATTTTAGCTGAAAAGATTTCAGTGTCATAAAATCCATGAAAATTGACAATTTTAATGCATATTTTTCACAGAAAACAATAGTTTATTATAAAATATAGTGATTATTAATTGTATTTTTATCCATGCGTGAATAAAATTGATTTGATATCATTAAGCTGTGAATTTAGTTGGACATGTAGACGGCGCCCCTGGTGTCCATTTCGCTGTACGCCGAATTTGGCGGTTTGGGTTGGAGAAGGTCGCGTTCCATTTTTTCGAACTCGAACAGGTGGAATGTAAAGTTTTGAAGTCGCTGAAGCGAGTCTGCAGCTTTATAAGTTAGGGGAGGTGCTAATTTTCTTATTATCGCCATTGTTGTTGTTATTATCTCGTTATAATGTCCAGCCAAGCGAGTCGTTCCGCATTAGATGGCTTGCCCAAGCAGTTCATCGCATCCATGAGGACGCTTTTCGATATTATGGATGAGCAGAAAACTGGCCAGATCAAGTTCAGTGACATCGAAGCGAGATGGAGGGAGGACGAGACGAAAAGGCTGCCCAAAGGTGTAGTAGAATGCCTGAAAAAAGTCACTCCGCAGAATGGAATGCTCACTTTCGACAGGTTTTGTGCTGGACTGAAGATATGCCTGCTGAGGAATAAAAGCGAAGGAGTGGTCGAGGCAACATTCATCAATGGGAAACCACCATTGCCAAGTAATAACGTAACTGGGCTAAATGGTGCCAAAACTGGAACAGGTAAAATCTGGGCGACTGCAATCACTGCATGCTGTTGTTTTTTCAGGGTCGACTAGTATCGATTTCGTGAAGTTTGCATTGTACAGAAAATATCGTCCAGAAATGCATGCTGTCAGTCTTCCCTTCCTCAAAGTTTGGCCAGGATGCAAGGGCTTTTAATAAAATATGTACATTAGATATCTTTTTCGACCAAAATGTAATCGTTGTGCTCTTTTTGTTGTCATTGAATGGCCTATGCAAACTTTATTTGCAGCTACTTATGTACTTCTTTATTTTACAGGCGCCACTCAAATTATCACTAATATGAATCCAGTAAAAACTGTTCCCAGCCAAAGCGTTTTGCCCACAATGACTGCCAGGCTCTCGCCACTGTCCAGCAGTGAAAGTAGCAGCGGAAATAACAGGCCCCGCATCCCTCACGGCGGAGGTGCTGATCCGCAGCAACGAGTAGTTGCCGACTTTCAGCACTCCAGGCTCCCGAATGCCTCGATGACCGCCACTGTTCGTCCAAACATAGCGTTTCAGCAACGGACCCTCAGCATGCCTTTATTGGAGCACCTGCGAGAAGGTTCCAACGTTGTTCCTGAGCACCAGGCTCCTCCAAGCGGAGAAAAAACGCGCAGCAGAATACGGACCGAATTGCGCGGCTATAAAAGCGAGTCTAAAATAGCCACCTTACCTATGGATGAAAACCATGCTGAAAGCAGACCCAACAACGAGGTTTCCGCCGGAAGCCAAGAAGGGAATTTTGGTGTTACTGGAGCTCCAAGGAGTCGCCGGGGCATTATGACGGTGCTGCACAATTGGCATATGGGCATGCTAAATGATGCGGACAGGAACAGAACTGCTGTGGGAAGTTCAAACATGCAACTGAAAGGACAAAAGACAAACACAAAGAGTGCATCTGAGGGCAATAACTTGATGGGCCCTAGTGTCGAGGCCAGGACCTATAAGGCTGGTGATGATTTTACTGGCAGTGGAGTTACCAGTGATGGTAATTGGAAATTTTATTACAATGTTTGGTATATGGGGAAAATCAAACTGCAGAAATCAAATTTCCAGTTCTGTTGTACAATGATGATTTGAAAATACAAGAAAACATTGAATTGTTTAAATGGTACACATATTTGGTACCAAACTTCTAATTTACCCATTCATTTTATATGTGTACTATTCCACCTACTTGAACATGACGGGGAATCTTTTTCCTATAATTCTTAATATGAGCATGTTTATAATTCAGGTGATGTAAAATCTGCTCGATCCAAGGAAGCATCACAATTTGGGCGAAAAAGTAACGCTAGAAGGCGAGAACCACGTCGCCACACTCTTGCCAGTGGCATAGATTATAATATGGTCAGTAATCGCTGCATAAATGCATAGCCTGTCTGACCACCATTAATGCTTGTCATTCTAAATTTAGTTAAAACGGATGAAACAATTGGAGCAGGAGAAAGATATTCTACTGCAGGGTTTGGAAGCCATAGACAAGGCACGCTCTTGGTATTTAAAACAGATCATAAGTGTGCAGGACAAAATGAAGTACATTGGACAAAATAATGGCCATCTGGTAAGAATTCAAGCCAAGATATTTTGTCAATGCAATTTACTGATAATTTCTTTTAGATCTTGCTTAGATTTCCTATGCAATAGCGTGGGGCTGTGATTCTTGAATTTAAACAAGCGTCATAAATTTACAAATTGACTGTGCATGACCCATGACGCTATTCGATTGTAATTTCAGGAATATTCCACGGAGGCACATCAAGAACGCCTCAACTTTCAGATGGCACAAATTTTCGAGGTAAACCAGCACCTTGGGGCACTGGTGGAGAGCACCGAAAGAGGTTTCCCACTGCACATGAACTTGGCCATTCGCCAGCCTCCGCAAATGTACAAGCTCAAGTCCCAGCCCGCCACGGTTACGTCGGCTAACCAAGAGGATGTGGCCCTGAACCACCTGAAGGAAATCAACCACTTGCTATCGGAAGAAGTGAGCAAAAAGAGCGAGAGAATCACGCAGCTTGAAAGAGAGAAGGCAGCGCTCGTCAGGGAGCTGTTCCAGGCCAGGTCCATCCCCAGGAGAGAGTCAGATGACACCACACTTATGTAGGTGGCAGTGCAGGGATATCCTCGCTCGTGCCTTTATATTCTTCCAGTTAAGTGCCCTACTTTTTTATGTTTCTAAGAATAGTTTAATACTCAAATTTTCTGCACGGACGTGATACTGACCGTGTGATTGTGATACATTATTTTATAATCTCTTTATGATTATGCCATTACCATGACTACAAAGCAAAGCGAGTATAGGGTTACGTACCCACATTGGTTCATATTTAAAGCATCGGACACATCTCTAGAGATTGTTGTGAGAAATGTTGAGAAGTGGTTCATGTCTCGAGCATTTTAGTGACCTGGAATGCCCAAGTTCTCTCATTTTCTAATTTATTTTTAATTAATCCTGTGATTCCATTCATTCGTAATTACGGAAATGAATTTGAAATTAAATGTGAAAAATGCCGGCATATATTAGATCCTGCACTTTAGTGTGTGAGCGGTTTATGCTGCTTATAATTTTTGCTTTTAGCTAAATATTTTATCACAAGTTGTAAGGGAAACTATGTCAGTGTTTTAAAAGCACTGGTACTGTTCTGCGCAATATAACTATGACATTAGTCACTTTTCCATAACAGTAACTAGAGTCTGTCGTATGCTACAGGGAGGAATGTTTATTTTTTAACTAACCGTAGATTGATTGTTGAAATTTTTATCATCTAAGTTAATTGTTTTAATCTCCGTGATTAATTGCAGTCCGGTGTGAGGAGACGTCTTCACTGTGCTATTTTGTATTGTACTACGTAACTTACAGAAAATGACGTTTTTAAATATTTTGCATTTTTGCAAAATATTACATGGATATTATATTCGCGTTAGATCGGTTAGTACCTGCCAATGAAAGAAACTTGACTGGCATTCCAACTTCTTGACAAACTAGAAAGGAAACATGAATTTTTATAGTGATTGAATGCTCAAAATTCGGGCTATTCAAGCGAGATTACTGGTCTGTGTTTTTGAAAGACTAAAAAACGTTTTTATTTCTGGGAAAATATTTTACAAGAAAAAGCATCGATGCTGCTCCCATTTTCATGAGCCATAAGTTGCAATAGCACTTTAATATTGCCGTTGTAGACTTGTTAAGACGAAAGTTACTTTTATATCATATATTAGTGCAGGTAGGGATGGTGAATGGAAACTTGCCACTTTGTACTTTTTTGTTTACCATTTGGTAGTTTTATTACTTTTTATACTTTGATAAATAAAGCTGTTTTTATTAGTATCTCTCATGATATCTTTCAGAATAGTTAGGAAGATTCAATGACCCACAACAAGATCATTAAAGAAATAGGCACAAACTCATCGTTTTTTAAACATTTATGATAAGATTGTTATTTTGTCTGCCTTACAACGAAAATTTGCTGAAGATAAAACTAAGATTTTAAAGTGAATTAGTTTTAGTCACTTTGAATTTGGCGCGTCTAAATTTCATCACTGTCGCCATGGTTCTATAACTCCATCCCTATCAATGATTCTAAATATCAATAAATAGTAATTTCTTAAAACAATTTGCGATCTTTAAAATTCTAACGTTTTATTAGATTTGTTTAGAATATTTAGTTTCTGAAAATGTTTTGTCAAAATTTATACTTTGATCGAATTAGATTTTGGTATGTTAGGGATACTTTGGCGAACTTAATTGGCTACAAGGTAGCAATGGTGGTGTGGCAGCATTAACGATATTTCCATTTATTAATTTCCTTAGTAATAGACAGGGTAACTAATTTACACTTAATAATTATTATTTAGATGAATTTTGGTTGTATTTTAAATTTTGATAATATTTAGGCAGTGGCAGTTAGTTTATTCGTTTTTTTTAAACAAATATTTATGTACGATTACGTATTGCTAGAATAAGGTGCAAATCGAGTGATAATTTCAACTTCACTTCTTTGTTTTGCCGATTACAATTTTCACAATCAACATTAGTCGTCGTAAGTTTTTAGTGCGAATTTCAATGACCATGGTTTCAGCTGGGGCGGTTTCTACGCCCAATGGAGACGTTGATAATGTAAGTTATTCCTAAGTAGTCTTTTGAATGTGCAATGAATTGTAGAATAGAAAAATTGCAATGCGAAAAACTAGATGCCAAGAACGTTTTCTCGTGTGAAAAAACATGGCTGCCTTTTCACACTTGCCATATATGTAGTAATGGTGGCTAGAATGCAGCTGCGTTGCTTTAATCCAGAATTTTTTATTACTAGTAATGTAGGAATCTTATAGTAAGCACGGCCGATTGCAGTTTCCTTTACGATAACGCGTCATAACCCATGCGCGGGTTTCAAAATGACGCGCACGTAATCGTAAAGGCAACGTCAATCGGCGTACAAATGATGATCTTATGCATTAGCAACGAGCTTTTTCTATCAATTTTGGACTTTCGGTTCCTAAGAAAAAATTGGCTTAAATAATTTCTGATATGGCTTGTACTCGCATCAATACATGTAGTCCTTTCACTTTGCTTTTACAAAATTACAATGTACATTTATAAGACTATTTATACATGCAAGGTGGTATGCTAATATTTCGAATTGCACTCGTTCTTGCTTCATGCTACTGATTTCAATACAAATCAGGGCAATATTATACATTAGGAATACATGTGGCTATAGTGATCAATCATGGTGCATGTTTTTGCAAACTATCGAGGTAATTAAACACGTTATTGATTTTGGACTGTTGTTATTCTTGTGAGATTTACTTAAATTTACAAAATTGTTATACAATTGTGTTAAAATGAAGCAATCAGTATTACAAAAATTTCAGTTTTCAAAAGTTATTTTTACTATTAAACAACATACTTGCTTCTTTTATATTTATAAAACACAAGTACAATTAGCTGGAATCATGATATGAAACTTTAAAAAAATGTTTTTTGTATCACCTGGATTAGTTAGTGGTTCTCTATTCAAAATGCAAAAACACAACAAAAAAAAACTAACAATCCACCAAAATGACAAGTGCCATCTTTATACTCCTATGCCAATTTTTTGTCTATTAATTCTGCATCTTGTTTCCAAATGACATGTTTGAATATCAGTTCATCACAGTTTTCTTTCTTTAGTCCACAGAAAATGATATCTGCGAGCCCGCCCCGAAGAAGTTCAAACTTGAAGGTAAAGTCTTAGCTTTATGTCACTATCCTTTCCACTTTTTAGTTTGTTTTAGTTTTTTTCTCCTTTTTTTTGTCGTGCGTAAATAATTCTCTCTCTCGTCTCAGCATAAAGTGAATCGTGGTTGCATTTGAATGTTTTTTTCCCTGAAGAACGGTGTCACATGAACATAGCAGGCGATGGTTCCACGTTGCCGTCGAGACTTAATTTGGCGCTTCGGTTTGATCCGCCTTCGCACAGTCAGTAGTTAACATACAGTGTGCCTAGGCTTAGAGCCATGGCCCAAGTTTTGGTCAGCTGCACTTGCTACTGCCTTTAGGCCTGTCAGCGTTCGTGTCATGTGCCGAATTGAACTGGTAGCTAGGCTGTGGAGTTGGGCAGCATTTGCATTGTAGATTTCTACATTAAATTATTAATATTTTTTAAGCAGCATAGCTTGCATTATTTCTAGTGTCTACCCAATTTTCCAAAATAGGACCTTTGATCCTAGTTCCTAAGTTTTCCATTTCTAAATAATTTGTAAATATTGTGTTTGGAAAAAGTACAATCAAAACTTTAACGCAATCTCGACGGTGTTGAATTATTGAAAATATAAGGCAACACTAACGGGAAAATATTTTCACAATATTAATAACGAAACGTTTACATAAAGAGTGTATGGGAGAGGACGTTGCGCCTACACATTTTTACCATTCGGCACATGCTTAGAATGTCACTTAGCCCTTGGATTGGTAGCATGTTCAGTGGGCCTACACATGGTAAAATACTGTCGTAGCACACGAACCATTAAACGGGTTCGCCTCACAAGGTGGAACCTCCAGTTGTTTATTCTAAAAAGCGTATGTGGCCATAAACCCACTCTTGAAATCAGAGTTCAATTGCAGTGCCACTCAATCTGCCCCTTTTTTTCTTTTGTGTGAGTTTTGCAGGTGATTTGAAGCCTGTCTCAGGTAGGAGGAGGAAGATGTTTAGCTATGAGCCGGACTGGTGTGTGCCAATATGATAAAACGAACAACGTTCAGAAAACTAGGACCAATATCTGCAATCAACTTGCCCTTAATAGGGCATGAATTCAATTTCCAAATCCATCAGACTTTTTTCCATCTGATTTTTTTTCTTCTTCTCCGTATTTGGTCGATTTACACATGTTGCCTCAAAAAACTGTGATTTTCTTGCCTTTCGGCCTTTTTAACCAGTTAAGCTTTGTGACTGGAGCTCAGCTCGTTCTTTGTCTTTGCAGAGTGCAACGTGTAAGAGGCGGTCTCCCACCGGTGAGGGCCTTTGTAGATGGCCCATGCTCAAAGTACAATTTGGGATGGGGAGTGGGTGTTAAGGCATTCGTTAATATGCAGGGGTTACTAAATTTGTAGAATGGATAACTTATAGCAATGTGAATGGGCAGCTCAAATTGAAATGTAACGACAAAGTCCCGACGTACGAAACTTTTTTTGATTATGCTTCGTTATTTTTAGAACAACATTTATTTCCCATCAGTAATTTAGAAATACAGCATTGATAAATATAATTCTTTCAAAAAAAATGTGGCTAAATGGGCATGATACGAAGTTTATAGTTATTAAGTAAATGAATTTAAATTACCTTAGTAAATCAATAACATGTTTGTCAACTGTATTTATGTTTTTATTTATATACAGTCGCGGGGCTTTTTCTATAGAAATAATCATTATCATGTTAATTTCATTTCGTTGCCCACTTACCATAATTTGCATGTTGCCTATATTCGTGATTTCCATAAAGCAAATACAAAACAGTAAACTAGCTTTATCTTAGCCATGTCTTTTTTCTATGATTGACCTTTTTCTATTGATATCGTTAAACCCTGACTATTGTAGTTTTTTTTAACTCTGTATTCAAATTCATTTCACTGAACGACACAGCCTTTAAATTAATACCTTCACTACATGGTATTATTCTACCATTTGAAAGTAATGTCCTCGTTAATAATTAGTTGTTATTGCTTAAATAATGGAGTACATGTATATCGCAACATATATTTGCCAAACATTCAATGTGAAAGGAACTTGAATATTTTATCGGTACCCTTGCAAGTGCCTGGGGAAGGTTCTTACGATTAAACGAAGATTAGTTTAATAGTACAAATATACATTATGTACATGGTGCTACACGTAGATTAATAGAGAGGATGCTTAGAATGAATGAATAGCATGATTGGATTAAATTCAGATAAATAAATTACTCCAAATTAGTTATTATGGGATTGCTTATAGCATGGCTAGGGATATTGTAAGTTTTAGTATTTGTAGCAAGTTTTGGAATGCTATCAAGTACTTCAGAATGCAGAGAATAGGCCTACATGTTATGACTGCCACTGCTGGCTTCACTTTTAACGTGTTTACGTCTTTGTTTCGTTAATTTTAACTACAGTAGCTGTATCATGACTCCTACATATATATTTATTTACTAGAGATTTATACTTTTGCTAAAAGAATTGAACACAAGGTTAGTTTTTTTTTCTGCTTAAGAACGTAAGGTTCAGGTATTCTCACTGTCCTAAATTGCTTCCCAATTGTAAAAAGTTAACTCACTAAAACAAACGCCATTTTTAAGACTTTAGAAAAGTTTGCAATTTAAGGTTTTTTGCTCATCCATGTTGGTTAAGTGAAGCCGGCAGTGTACAAAATAGCGGTATCCTTCGTGGGCCCACAAGTAGCAGTGAATTTCACATTTTCTACACATCGTTATTTTTTTACCCCTGGTTTCAAAACACTGATCCCCATCGCCAAGCCGGAACCTTGTCCTGGCAGGCAAGCCTGCTGACCAACAATGGAACGGTCAGCAGGGCGCCATCTAACTTCTTTACTTTTCGTTTCTTGCAGGTTCTGGCAATGGTCTTCTTTGGGGCAAGTTTTGTTTTAATGCCACTTGTCCCGTTTCATATATTCAAGAAGCTCAGTTTGCAGAAAAAAAAAAAAAAAAAAACATTAGTCTCGTAATTGAGTTTAAAAAAATTGCTGCAAAATGAGCTTTATTAACAACCGGGCAAGTGTACCACCGACCAAGTTTTATTTTTTTTGTTTTGTTTCATCGCCCTGACTGGTGGCATTTCGCCTTACCTACTAGTGTTTCATATTACTCGAGTATTGTGCCTATCTGCTGGAAAATTGGTTTAATTTTGTCTTGTTCTTTTTTCTCTTTTTTCTGTATTTTTTTGTGCCATGTAGTTGAACGCAAAGCATACTCTGCCACTCGTGCGAATCGGCCCTAAACAGGCACGTTTGAGCAACGCACCCCTTATGCTAGGGCCAGAGCTCTCTCGCTCAGGCCTAATCATGACTGGCTTGCCTGCGGTAAACTTCGTTTCCAACGTGCCTCAATTTAACATGTCTTTAATCATCTTTGTTTCACACACGGTGATGTATTGCATAATCGGGGTTCGCGGCTAACGTCCGCTGCTAGTTGACTGCCCCAATTTTTTTCTGGTCTAAAAACAAACTACATTAATTGTGGAGTTTTGGGGAATTTATTTAGAGTCGAAATTTCGCTAAAAAATAAAGGATGCCCTCCCCCTGGACGCTGGTCTCACTGCCTCACCCCCACATTGCCATTGCCAGTTTTTCTTTCACTGTACCTTGCCACTCTCGTCCACGGCCCGCCGCTGGCACCAGGGTCAGCAGGTGCATCTCGCTCGGCCAGTTGGAAATGGTCGACAACAAGGCACGCTGACCCTCGTGCGAGGATGGCCGCTCGCCACTAGAAGCGTTCTCATTGGTTTTTTTCGTTTTGGTACAGATGACACAGAGGGAGAGGAGTCTAATGAGCGCAGTCCATCTCCCATGCCCGAGATGGAGCAGATGGGGCCGGTCATTGCAGGACCAGGGGCCAAGAAGGACGCACTGCCACTCATTGGCATAGGACTTGCCAAGCTGACTGCCGAACAGCAGGAAATGGTGACCAAGGCCAAGAAATTCGCCATGGAACAGAGCATCAAGCTGGTCCTCATGAAGCAGACCATCGCCCATCAGCAGCAGGTAAGGAATGCTATTATGCCTGAAGGGGCACCGGGATGTGATACATAGTTAAGTTGTCCACAGCAACGGGGTATGGAAGGCGCATGTAATCTATCTTCCTTAGATTTAATCTTGAAACGGACTTGAAAAATCTTTTTTTTTTTCATATAATGTGGAGTTAGATCACATTCGTCCGTTTATCAACTAACAACAGCTATAAACAATTTGACTTCCCCTGCTTTTTTATCGTTCGCATGAGTTTGCCAATGTTTATGCCAGAATTTTGACGAACTATCTGCATTGTTTTAAAGTGGTAAACCTCGGCGACTGCAGAAGTTGAAATTGTTTCTAAATTCTTTGGTTTTATATATAATGAAATCTGATTAAGGCAGAAAGTTTGTTTGATTTTAAAAATGCACTTAGCTAAATTTATGAGACAGTATGGGTTTTCTGTAATTATGCTGTCTTTGACGCCTTATGGTTTGTCCAATGAGTTCGCAATTGGTTTCTTGAAATCCGTCCTAAAATCCTTTAATTGCAGCTGGAAATCATTAAAACATTGTAGCACCAAAATGTTTAGCTACCCGAAGTTTCCAGACTTATTTCCAAACTTAGGATTTAGGAATCAGTTGCGAGCCCTACATATGCCAATTTCTTTGATGCTTGCAAAGAGGGCAAAGAAAATTTCTTTTCATTTAAAATTAATTGTTAATTATTTGAACATAATCTAGCACTCTTATTACCTGCATAGAGTAGCATTTCTCACAAATGAATTTATACTAATTAAGAGTATTTCTTTTCACGGGGAGATGTTTTTTATGAACTGTTTTCTTTGATTTGGGGGTTTGAGCGATATAAGTTGAACGCAAATTAGTTTGTTTAAACTGGATTGTCTTTTAAAGGTTTTGCTACTGCTATTTTTTTTTTTTTTTGTAACTGCCTATAACGTGATTGCAAATATTTATTTTGCTTATCGAAACATTTTCCCTTTTTTTAAGGGTTTCTCAAATTTATTCAATATAATATCTTGCTTAGTTAATTTGTTTACAATTCACCAATTTCGTAATTTCCCAAATTTTGGAACTAAACTTAATAATACTGCTTTTAAGCTATTTGCAAACCAGCATAAAATAAATTTTCTTCGGCCTCTATGCGCCGCATCCCCTTGACCACCAGTTGCTCTCGTTTCATCGTGTGTCTCTTCAAATACAATGTTTTTAATGTCAATTAAGTGTCTGAAGAACCTAATTGGGATCCTTGTGGAAGCAAAACCTTCCACCTCTGACCTTCCTTCGCTCCTCCTTAGCGTAATTAATTTTTTTGTTTTTGTTCTAGAACAATCTTGCTAACAAATTTGATCAATGCGCTTCATTTTGTTCTTTTCTCTTTGTTTTTTTTTTCTCCTCCTCACCTCATTACCCCATCCAGCAACAGAAAACAATGCAGCGCCATCAGGCTTTAGTTCTTATGTGCAGGTTAGTGGTGTAATCTTGGTGTTACAAAGGCTGTTTTCTCTTACCTTGCAGCAAATGCTGAATCTGAGGACCCAAGTGCAACGCCAGCAGGCTCTGGCTCTCATGTGCAGGTCAGAAAGTATGCTTGTCTCGAATGTGACCCTGCCCTTTAAAGCGATGGCAAATACTGACTGAATGACAAAAATTCTGATCACGGCAAATACTTTCGACCCTGGACAAAAAATAAATCAAGTGTCCCATTAGCTAAAACCTGACGTGGTTTATTGTAGGAGTATGCAAGCGTGGACACCATACTAGTTCTGCACGAAGTTTATTAATAGCATGCGCAAAAAGACGAAATGCTAAAATGCCTGCCATTTTTTTAATTTTAATTACTACAAAATTATTTTCAAAAATCGTAACTTTTATTTTACTCTTGGGTCCTTATTTCATTATTTGTTAAAATTGTGTTCCATTTTGTTTTTTTCAATCATTCACAATGAATGTATTTATGCTTTCTAAAATGTGTGCATATTATTATTATTATCATGACATCTTGTCATTGTTTTTAAAAGCATCCAGTGAATCTATAAAATTTTGCGCATATTTTTTTAAAAATTCTCATAAAGTTCCTGAATACTTTCATTTTCTCTAAAAGTTAATCTTACTCTAAATGTTATGCAATAGAGAATTTGAGCTGGTGTCACGTGTAATGATTTACCTTAAAGAGAACGCATTGGAAGAACAGTGCTGTCAATGTGATTAACATTAAGGGAGCGTGGCCAAACTCACTAATTATTCATTATTTTCGTAAATTTCAAGTACTTCAAAATTACTTCTCAGTAGCCCATATACTGCTCATTTTTTTTCCAAATCCACACATTTTTAACTCTCTGTTAACAAACTGTTGTTATTTGCTTTCATAATGCTCGCTCATACATTTCTTGCCTTCTTTATTTACCTGGAATAGGGTCTACGTTGGAAGCATCAGCTTTGAACTTAAGGAGGACACCATCCGACAGGCTTTTTTGCCCTTTGGTCCCATCAAAAGCATAAACATGTCTTGGGATCCCATCACACAGAAACACAAGGGCTTTGCCTTTGTGGAGTACGAGATGCCCGAGGCAGCACAGCTTGCCTTGGAGCAGATGAACGGTGTAATGATTGGTGGACGAAACATCAAGGTATTTATTGTGTTGGGTGATGTGGCCTTAACTCTTCTTTGAATACTAGTCTTGGGTTTGGCAGTCTGTTTTAAAAGGATTCCTTATTTTAGGTTGGAAGACCTAGTAACATGCCACAGGCACAACCGATAATAGAACAGATCATGGAAGAGGCAAAGAGCTACAACCGGATTTACGTGGCTTCTGTGCACCAGGATTTGACAGAAGAGGATATTAAGAGGTTGGTATTTGTATTGTATTATTTTTTTTAGATAATAAATATTGCGGATAATAAAAATGTCGAATTTGCATTTCAGCGTGTTCGAGGCTTTTGGTAAAATCAAGACGTGCAAGCTGTCACCGGGAAACGTTCCTGGGAAGCACAAGGGATATGGCTTCATCGAGTATGAAACCAACCAGTCTGCCCAAGAGGCCATTTCATCTATGAATCTGCTGGATCTGGGTGGGCAGTACCTTCGCGTTGGCCGTGCCATCACCCCACCCAATGCACTTACATTACCCACTGGCACCAGCGTGATGCCCACAGCTGCTGCAGTGGCTGCTGCTGCGGCAACTGCCAAAATCCAGGCCATGGATGCGGTGGCTAGTAATGCTCTGGTAAGTGTGAATTTCTCATTTACAACCTGGAAAATTTGAAATATTTGAATTTGCAAAAACGGCTTGAAATGTCATTTTTTGTATAGGCCCTAAGTATGGCAGCTGGAGTGGTAGCCACCACACCCAGCATTGTGTCACCCTCTGTGGCAACTGGAGGCATTCCTCCTCCAGGTCTTGCCATCCCAACGCTTGGCACACCAGGTCTAATCGCACCGCAGGTCTTGCCGCAGGCGGTGATGGCTGCTAATGCCCCAGGCGTCATTACAGGCAAGTTTTTTTTCTGTTTTACTTGACACTTTGTTTTAAATTTTAGATTTTTTGTCTCAAGAATACATTGTTTGTTTCCAGGCGTAACTCCCGTTAGAACTGCAGTAATACCACCACCCACACTAGTTTCCACCCTGCCACTTATCGTCAATCCACCAACGCTGACCACTTCTTTGGCTGGTGCAGTGGCGGCAGCGCAGCTGCAGGCTCAGGTTCAGATGGCTGCCACCACTCAGGCCGCTGTAGCGGCAGCTGTTGCTGTTGTAAATGCAGCCACCCCAGCCTTGGCGGTCAGCCAAATGCTGAATGCAAACCAGCTGGAGGTGGAGAAGAAGCAGGAGGAGGATTTTGAGCCACAGACGTTACAGCAGCAAGAGAATATGATGATCAAGGGCAATGATGCGCGGCACATGGTTATGCAGAAGCTGATGAGGAAGACTGAGGTAAGGTTTGCATGAATTTGCAATCTGATTTATTTTTACCAAGATTTTTGCAATGGATTTCATTTTTTTGATGATTTCATTTTAAATATTTCAGTCTCGAGTGGTTGTCCTCAGAAATATGGTCGGTGTCGAAGATCTTGACGATGCCCTCGAATCGGAAGTGACCGACGAATGCGGCCGTTTCGGAATGGTCAGCCGAGTCATCATCTATCAAGAGAGTCAGTCGGAGGAAGACGATGCCGAAGTCATAGTCAAGATTTTCGTCGAGTTTAGCCATCCAAGGGGTATGCTTTTAGCAATATTGGCTTGATTTTTCTTTTAAGCGGGCTGCATACCAGAATAAACCTTTTTTTTCTATCATTTTTAATTTATTTTGGAAACTGTTAGGAACAAATGAAATGTACGAGGATCTAGCATCAATATTCTATTATTTGTTTAAATTTTTTGTTTATGTATATGTATATGTATATTCCATTTCATGGCAATATGTCCGTAAAGTTTACCAGACCATCTACAATTATAAACTTTACAGACATGTTTTCATGAAATGTAATGTACATATACATAAACAAAAAATTTAAACAAATAATAGAATATTTATACTAGGTCCTCGTACATTTCATTTGTTTCTATCAGCTTCCAAATTTAAACAAAAAAATAATTTAGAAAAAAAGCTTATTCTGGTATGCAAACCTCTTAAATGTTGAAAATAATTAACAGTTGACATCGCCAAATACTTTGTATGATAATATTTCTTATCCTATTTCCAGAAGCCGAACAGGCCCGGGACGCACTCAACGGGAGATATTTCGGCGGCCGTCTCGTTAAGGCAGAACTTTACGACCAGGGCACTTTCGACGCCCACGACATGTCTGGCTAACACGAGACTATCGACCATGCATTGAATGCAAAAAGGACTATCGAAGGGACAGAAACCGGGAACTGAGGTACGGAATCGCCCCGCTGACCATAGTGCTCAGCAGGAAGTGATTGGCCTTTTAGTTTCGGGCCTGTGACAATCGCTCGCGCGTGTGTATATTATATATAAAAACAACGATGACAAGAAATTTGCGCGGGGATGGGCAGCAGCTGACGGTGGCCAAGCCATGAGCATGGATCTATGGCGGTGTGAAAGTGCAAACCTTCGCGGGGATAAACATTGTTCTTTTATGCGCAGATAATGGGTAACGTTTTAACCCATGGATTATACCGGTTTTAACTTCTGCATATGAAAAATGTCGACGGTTTCAATGCTCGTATGCAAAATGTTTTCAGACGTAACGGACACTTTCACCTTTTGCGCATGTGAGAGTGTCGTTTCGGAAGTTTAGCCCGGCTAAGGTTTGGATCGTCACACTGGCGTAGCGCAGTAAAGGTACCTGGATAATATGGTAAATGGATGGCTGTTAAGCATTAGCATGTGTAGGATGGCATTACTGCCTGCTGGGACTTAATAAGCCAACTACGTGAAGGTACCTATAGTGTGTGCTGTTGATGTTCTGCATTAGCCTGTGTTCTGAAAATTTGGAATAATTAAAGGCATTTTAATTAGATAGTGGTTTTTGTCTGGTTGTTGTAAGTCATGCGGGATTTTCCTTTGCGCCCTAGTCCTAATATTTTACTATATTTGTCTTATCAGCATTCACAAGAGGATTTTAGTGGATATATTTGCAATTTAATTCGTGTTTACTAATATATGGCTTCAAATTTTACTTTCTAATTTGTACCTAATTTAGTGGCACTTGTTTTAATTTGCACCGGCATTGAAAATTAAGTGATATAGTACAACGGTTCGTGAGGTTCTAAAGGTTTGGCGACCGCTGGACTGGTTCATTAGACAGTATAAATTAAAACATTTTAAAACTAGGATTTTTTCAAGATCCGATTGTCAACAATAGAAACCAATGGGTCAAATAATTAAAAATAAAAAACCATGGTATTTAATTCTCTATTGGATTTTTGACCAGGGTGTGAGCAATAATCATCCTTTCAAATGTTTAAATTGGGATGGTTCAGGCAACGCTTTATGTGGTGCCGATATAGGATTATTTTAATATCACGGGACTTTTTATCTAACCCTTCCTCAATCACCCCATAAGATGACGTCATGACTTAATCAATCGTGACGTCATTGGCGGTACTCGAACCTTCTAGACTTAATTTTATTGCATTGTGTTAAAGCTTCTCGGAACAAATCCAGCTTAAATTTTTATTTTACATAATGTAGTGCATTCATTATTAATGTTTTAAATTGTTTTCTGAACATTAATCTATCGAAATACTTTTCCAGGCCCATGTATGGCGCATTATGCGCTAGGATGACGTGCAATTCGAAACTCCACGTCATATTTGCCTGGCTCATGCTTGTTTTGTTGTTGAGGTTGTGTAGCAGATGATTGTATAGTGTAGGAGTGTTCGGAGTTGTTCTGTATGAGGCTTGTTCCTAGAAAAAGACTGGATATTTTTTTATTCCTTCATTGAATTTATTTAATAGCTTGCCCTGGAACCTCTGTTTTGCATTTGACACCAACCAGCTTTAATTTATAACGATTCTTCGTGCATATGGATCTTCTTGGATCATGTCTCAACTCGAAATTCTCGAATGTTCTGAAATTTGGAATTGTGGGATTATGCTTACTATGCGGACTTTCTCTACTCAAAATTGGACAAGCTGTTGCAGGTAGCGACAGTTCCAGGCAGGAGATTCCGTTCTGTCCCCCTCCTGCCCAGGAAGGCCAACCTGACCCGGCAGCATCCAGGTGAGTCATGCGATTGATTTATTTTTTAAATAATTGCAGGTTGGCTAGCAGGTGGTTGCTTGAAGTTTTCATAGTGTAACAACAGAAAACTGTATTGCGCAGTATTTTGGATCTATGAAAAACTGCTTTTTAAGTCCTGATATATCTTGTCAAGGTTATTTTAATCAATTCCATTATTATTATCATCATTATTCTGATGCTTGAATAAGTTGACATAACGCGTAGTATATACGATAATAAAATGTTTGTCGATGCATGGCCTGCAAATGTTGCTTGTAAGATCTCCCCAGATTTCTGACTTGACATGAATACAGCATGAAAATTTGGAGATGTCAATCTAGAAATCCTTTAGGATATATTCTTAGGAAATGTGATAAAGTACTGGCAGGGATATTTTTGGTGTGATTAGCATACCAAAGTTAATTCCCTGGTAAAATTATTGTCAACATTATAATATCCCCTACACATATGTTATTGTCATAGTCGTAAGGTCAGACCCTGTGACCCTCAATTTTCAAGTTTGTTTCCTCTTTTAGATCTGAATGTTTTGCCGTTTTTGCAATTGTAGATCAACAATATTGATCAGCACTTTAGATGGCACCGTTACAGCGCTTGACATTGATTCCGGGTTTGTTTTGTGGAACCACAAGACAGAGCCTGGACCCTTGCTTTCGTCTACAATTAGCGATTATAAGGTTCGCATTTAACATTTCAGTAAAGATTTTTAAGCTGTTGCCAAATTTCTTCATTTTATGCGGGTATATTTTGATTGCACTTTGGATAATGCGAATCTTATGCAAAAGTGTTTTACTTATATGTCAAGTTTTGCAAAGGATGTCCTTGTTTTGATAAATGGCTGATTTTTCAGATTCTTGTACTTTGCATTTTCAACAGCTTTTTGTTTAAATACTACATTCCCATATCATGTTTCAGGAAGATTTAGTTTCATGTAATTACATGTTAGGGCAGAAGCAGTCCTAATAAATGCTTATTGCTGTCATATGCTTGCAGCAGAATATATGTCTGGAAAAAAATCTGACATTAAAGCTGTCAGGGTCAGCTGCTGACTAGCTGACCCTGGGGAACATCCCTGACCCTGTGGAACGTGGCGGGCTCAACATTACTGGCCAGGGGTCGCATATCAGGAGTGTAACCAGCATTCCGGGCCTTGGTATAGATATAGTCGGGCCCGAACTAAATGCTGGGTCGAACCTTTGTGCACCGGAAATAAACGAACTTATTCAGTTTTCGATAGTTAATGGATGCTTCCTTCGGTTAATTATGGCCGACTTAGATGGCCCCTCGGACAACTCAAAATGTCGTCATACCTTACAAAGGTTTCAAGCTTGACACTCTTTCCCTTGACTATTTTTGCAGTTTGTAAATAGGGGCAAGCCAGTTCAACTTATTCCGTCCCTGGATGGGGACCTGTACACATTGGAAGACGATCTGATGGGTACTACTCCCATTTCGGCAGAAAGCTTATTAAGCAATACGCTCAAGATGTCTGATGATGTGGTCATAACTGGTGGCAAGGAGATGAAGATATATGGCATCCATAAAAGAACTGGACAGGCATGTTAACTTGAATACATTTTGCTAATAGCAACGTTATAAAATTGATAATCGAATAGGCATTTTTTTCAAGAAGCAGATTTGGAACATTTGGATTCCAAGCTCTCAATTTAGTCCAACTTGTTTATGTCAATCTGTCAAAAATTTTCAACTGCAGATCTTGTACACGTGTGGAATTGACGCCTGCAAGTATTCAGGAGCACCTATTCACGATGACGAAGTGCTTGTCATACAACGCGTGTGCAGAACTGTCAGAGCAGTGTCCTCCCTCACGGGCGTTGAGAAGTAATTATTCTTCTCCTTCACCATCGATCTACTCCACGAGCAAGTGTTTTATTTTCTTCCGTTTACCTTTCATCCAGGTGGAATTACAGTGTTGGCCAACATGAAGCTCACGTAGTCTCCCCCTACACCATGAGTGGTGGGTGCCACTCGAGCGAAGCCAAAGAAAATAGTGGGGGGAACATTCTTGCAAACGTGAAGTTTGCATCTGCCGAGGGATACATGTTCGTGACCAACAACATCGACAGCAAAGAGAGGCACTGGGATCACAAAGTGAGTGAAATGCAAATTGCGTTGATAAAAACTTCTAGACCCTTCATGACCAGTAACTGCATGGTTTTATTTTCCAGTTTACTAGCCCAATTGTGAAAGCTTGGCGCATTGATGGAATGGAGCTTCAGCAGTTAGACATATTTGAAAACAACTACCATGATGCATTTCTCGTAAACGAGAGTGAATCTGATGCTCCCAAGCCCCTAATCTACCTGGGTAAGTTCACAAAAAGTCAGATGTGAGTCATCTGCTTGTATTGGCAAGCAGGTTTTCTGAACTAGGTCAAATCATGTTAGTCAACGTCACGTTGACTCATGGAACACGGAATGAATTTCATTTTTTCCAATAAAAATAGAATTTATGAGAAAACTAAGAATAAGACGCGACAAATTTGGCACTGAATCAGAATATTGGTGCTTGTTGTTTGATTTCGACCCTTTTAACTCGTTCACTTGTTGGTTCTTATCAGAGTCCAATTTTTGTTTGGGCCACTTTTTAGAACCGAACAAAACTAATCTTGTCCATTTGTTTAACTTTGCAGGAAGTTACAATAAACAATCTTACATTCTGCAATCCCAAAACGTGGTGAGAGCAATGTCTTTGGAACGGAAGTCTCATGGCGGAGACTTGACTTCTGTTCCACAGGTCACTTGGCAACCTTATCTTAGCACTGGTTAGGAAACTTAATATCCCTTAATTATGTTGAAAATTTAAATCGATGATGGTCGCAAATTGCGGTTTTTTTATAATAGCAATTTCACGTACACCTGTGATTCGTTCCTCGTCACCTGATGATACTTCTGTTGTCATCCATGTGAAAAGTAACGGCGAGAACACTGCCATCGGACAGGCAATTGGCGACTATCCGTATGGTAAGAAGGGTTTTGTCTTCATTCTTGTTTCTTCGTGTCAAATTCCTTTATATTTCCCCTTTTATTTCTACTATAGATAGTGGATTCTATATAATAAAAGCCCAATCAAATAAGTCCACCCTGGAAGATGTTATCATTTCAAATTTGGCAGGCAATGCCGTAGAGGACGATAGCATCATAGCCTCGATGTGGTGGTATTGGTAAGCACGAAATATACAATTGTCTTTGATCCAATTTATATTTGGGAATTATCGGTTTTTAATCTTTCGCTATTTCTGGTTTTCCAGGAAAGAAATTCTTGCTATCAGTTTGTTACTCGCTTTCATAATGAACCTTTTAATGCCACCCGACCTGATGAAGCATATTCGTCGCATAATATTCAAAGATTGCGTAGAACAGGTAAAGAACAAGCTGTATTTTTTCTGCAATTTTGAGTCGTACGATGTATGCATAGAGAAAGCGACAGAAAAACGTTTCACGTTGATTCAATTTCACCAGCAAGATGCCGTGGTGATTGATGCTGTTTCTCCTGCTGTTATCCTGGAACAGCCGACCATCGACTGCAACAAAAGCAGCTCCTCTATTACCAGCGACATGGCTACGCCCCCGACAGAATTCGTGTCGCGGTAAATGCTTCTCTTTTTTTTTTTTATCACACATCAAAATCCTACTAAATAGGGATTCGTCGCTGCTCGTTACAGATATTTCGCCGATTTTGAACCCGTCCAGACGCTGGGTAAAGGTGGTTTTGGTGTGGTTTTCAAAGCCCGCAACAAGATGGACGATTGTGATTATGCTATCAAGAGGATATCCATGTCAAATAAGTAAGAATTTGTTACAAAAGTGGCAACATAATCTGTCTTAAATGTTGTCTGATCTCTTTAAGCCTAGGTAAATCTTTTGCCAACTCTTGGACTGAATGTTTATCTTTTCTTTTTTAGGAATGATTCCAAAGAGCGCATCATGCGAGAGGTCAAAGCGCTGGCTAAATTAGACCATGTGGGCATCGTCCGCTACTACAACTCGTGGTTGGAATCACCTCCGTCCGACTGGCAGCCTATGGATCTGAACGACCGTGGGTGAGTGCTGAGAGTTGCCGAGGTGTTTGTGCCTCGGGATCACTGTGCAACGAACTAATGAACCATCCTTGTTCGATTGCAGGGATCTTTTGACTCCCTCGTCAGTTTTTACTAGCGAAGAGCTCCACGAATCTTTCGCGCAGTCAACCCCTGGCAACGGCTCCGTAGCTGGCGACACAAAAGAAACCTGGTCTAACGAGGATTCACCACGCGTGACCAACAATAATATGTGTGCCAAGAACGTTCATAACTCAAACACGAGTCCAATGAAGCATATTCAGTTTTCTGAATCGTGTGGAGGGTAAGCACTGACATTTCAAAGAATTTTGACATACCCGTAAACCATAGTTTTCAAAGTCGAAGCCACCAAACTCGTCTAAAACTTTGTGGATGTTATAGTGTTTCTTACCTCCTCACTCTGATTTTCAGGGACGGTATGGGCGACTTCCGGCGCGATATCTCAGACGATTCCTTTATTAGATTTGAAAATTCAAATGATGGCAATAGCGAATCCACCTCCAAAACTAACACTAAGTCACTGGAATCTTCGACAGAGCCCAGCAGCAACTCATTCATTCAATTCAAGGAAACTTCTAAAAAGTCTCTCGCGTCTTCGGCGTGTTCTACCAGCAACTCTTTCATTCAATTTAAGGAATCCACTAAAAACTCGCTCGAATCTTCGGCGTGTTCCACCAGCAATTCTCATATTCAATTCAAAGGAACAACTGAAAACAGCCCTGTGCCAAAGAAAACTTCTGCAGACCATAACAGCTTGCCAGTAGCAACCATTGGCTCTGTGCGACCGCTATTCAAAACGTACCTGTATATACAGATGCAGCTGTGCCGCAAGGATAGCCTGAAGGACTGGCTGAGGGGCCACACGGACGAACGTGACAAGTTCGAAACTCTCGACTACTTCCATCAAATCGTCAGTGCCGTGGAATATGTTCACGACCAGGGCCTCATGCATCGAGATCTCAAGGTGGGGCTATTTTGTTTTGTATTTGTCAGGTTTGTTATATCATATATGTCTGGTGTTGACTATGGCTCCATGTGGATTGGGCTAGTGAGAAATATTGGTAACTGATATTCTAAAAATTCTTTATTGCACATGTAATCAACGATGACATTCACGGTTTTGCCATTTTCAGCCCTCAAATATTTTTTTCGCCATGGACGGGGCCATCAAAATTGGCGACTTTGGCCTGGTAGCGACCATGATGCCAGGTGACGACGCAACTCTTAATGACCACCGAAAGAACCATCCAGCGACCATGAATCATAAGCACACCAACCAGGTCGGAACCAGACTCTACATGAGCCCGGAGCAGATGGCCGAGGAGGCATATGACTACAAAGTGGATATTTTTTCGTTGGGGCTCGTCCTTTTTGAGCTTCTTGTGCCATTCGGGACCGAGATGGAGAGGATGAAGGTAAAACTATGTTCGAAGATTAGTTATCATTTACAAAAGATGAGATCGTTAGAGTTAATCCAATAAAAAATTAATTTGTTAATAATGGTTTATTAGAATTGAATCATATTTTAAAAATATTACGAGTGTCAAGACTCCTTATCACCGACACTTATAATGCCAAAAAGGCAATTTGGTCTAATCTTTATTGTATCTGATTTTAAAGGTGATGACCCAGGCACGAGACAGAAAATTTCCAAAGAAGTTTATAGAAGAATTCTCCGACGAGGTAAGCATTTCATGTGGTTCTGAATGATCTCCATTCCATGATGGGGGGAAATTGCAATCAAGTTCATCTGTTCACCAGTTATTTTGAATTTTGTTCTACTTTTGCAGTGCAATTTGTTGAAAAAGATGCTGAGTCACAGTGGCAAGGACCGTCCCTGTGCTACCGAGATCAAACAAGATAACATCCTGCAGGATTTCCAGCCCCGTCCCAACTTCCTACGTCATGTGCGTTCCAGGAGCATGTCCAGAACATATTCCAATTCCAGTTGTTCCTCGAGTGGGAATTCTGGCAACAGCCTGGCTGCTAGCCCCAACGAAGTGACAAACACGTGATCGATGGGAGGACTTCAAACATAACGAACCACATATTGCTAGTTCGTATAAATTGAGACTGCGGCACTGGTGCCAATGGACTTATGCACCAAAGATTGCAAACTAGTTATGCGTTTTATTGCGGAACTCTTTAATGACAACAAATGAATCTGCTGAAACAAACGTGGGGATGTACATTTGAATTTGTAAGTGAAAAAAGTTCCATAAATGTTTTAGTTTTATGTTCTATCCTCTTGATCCCCTACTATGGTAACTACTTTACGGTCTCGTGTCCACTGCCAAGGGTGATGTCGCAGCATGCCAAGTTGGCCTGGTGCCCACTTTCTACCAAAGCTGCCCACGCAGGATCAATCTGGGTAGCCAGTTCAACCTCCAGGATTGCACATTGTACTGAAATACAAGAATTGTCTGTTGCAGGTTTTTCTTAGTTTTCCTATGGGGAAAGTTTTCATTTAGTCCTGCTTGTATTGAAACTAAATTTTAGAAAACGATAAATTTAAAAAATTCGAGATTATTGATTTAGGGCGCAGCGAATCTATTGTTTCATTCAAATGTTCAGATATTTTTTAAATTAATAATTATTTTTGATAAATCTTTTTTACATAAATAATCTTGGATTTTTTTTTAATTTGTTTTTTCTAAAATTTGTCTTTCAATAGAAGCAGGACTAATCAAAACTTTCCCTCACCTTTTGTTGTGATGTTAATTGTTTCTTTTACTATCATTTTTGTCTTAAAAATTCTTAATAGTGTCTCTGTTCTAAGAGACATTTCCAGTATTCCATGAAAACATGGTGAAAAGGAATACATTTATTATATTATGCTGAGATAGTTCTATAAGGAAGCTAGTAAATGAAAACTCATTTTACAGTTTTAGAGGTTAATGTACATGCCTAAAATGTGACTTTTTTATTAGATAGTAGACTGCATCTTGGATTCTTTCTAGGAAGAATTTCTATGCATAAAAAATATGCATTTTTTGTTATCACAAAAATTCAATTGCATCTTTTGATAATAAAACGAATAGATGTTTATGTAAAAAATTTTGGAAATTGTAGAGATGTATGAGGTTTTTTTTTTTGGTTTGATACTTGCCTTTTTGCTCTATTATCTGATCAAGAAGGTTTGACAGCATCGTCGCTTGAAGCTCCATGTCTTCAAAGAGTTCCTGTATTTCATTCTTCAGTTGCGACATTTCTATTTTATATGTAATAATTATAAGCTTTTTATATTTTCACTATTTTCCAAATAATAAAATTC
Organism: Xestoiulus laeticollis; assembly: GCA_034698905.1. Lineage (NCBI taxonomy): Eukaryota > Metazoa > Arthropoda > Diplopoda > Julida > Julidae > Xestoiulus > Xestoiulus laeticollis. The sequence continues at coordinate 28,970 of JAQGCC010000117.1, read as the reverse complement.
GAATTACCCAGATCGAAAGCAGCGCCCTCTAGCGTATAAATCTTTTTCGTACTAGATGGTGTGCCATACTTAGAAAAGCCGTTGAAATGTCTAAAATATGCCTATTTTACATACTTTTTTTTAAATTAAATTAAATCTTTCAGCAATTTAAACATTTCCTGTAATTGGTATTTATATTTTTACTGTAGTTTTATTATTTTGAATATTATAGAAAATTTGGTGTTGCTATATACTCTATTATTATACTATTATACTATAGTGTATAATTATACTAATATTCAAAATGGCGGCGTCCCGGTTAGGAGGTCTTTCGCTCCGGCGAAAAGTTCAGGATTGTTTATTTTCCAGCAGGTAATACCAATACAATGTCGAATTTTAACTATGTTAAAAAGCCGAGATTCATTAGATAACTTTATAAGTAGAATTTTATGATGCATGACTGCTTAAAGTTGTAATTTGTGCTGATATGCTTCAATGTTGGATGCTAGCATGGAACGCCATGTTGAACCCAACTTCCACGTTTTTATTTTTTTACAGGCTGCGTGGGCCCGGCGAGTTTTCCAAATTTGGAGCATCTTTTTCAACTTATAAAGGTGCGTATCATCACAGATTATAGCACTACATATGAGAAATCTAAAAATGTCTTTAAATTAATGTATATTGCACAACTTTCAATTCAGATATTGTGATTCCAAATAGGATCAAAAGGTACGAGTTTACATAATATGCATGTACTTCTATGTATGTATTAGTTATAAAGACTTAGTTTACATGACTGGATTTTTTTGTTTGCAGGTCGGACACGGCAATTCTAGAGGCTCTCGCCTCGACCATTAAAAAGGTGAGAGCTTGGAGAGAATTTATAAGGAAATCCCTGATATTTGCAAAACAGAAAATTACTTTATGCTTTGCTAATGTTAACTCCCAATACTCTATTATTACCATGTGAATATTATAAAACCTTATTTAATTTAAAGATACTAATAAATTTAGCGGCATTTTTTTTAAAGTTTTTAACCATTCTTTTTCAGGACTATACTGCTCCTCACTATAAATACCATGATGACCCATATTTCATTCCTTCCAGTAATGCATCAAAGGTTTGCCACGATTTCTCTGTTTTGTTTGTAGAAAAATGTAAATTTACTGTTTTCATATTGTTTGTAATTATTTAAATTGGTTCTTCATATTGCAAGTATGATTTAAAAAGTCTAAATATAAATATCAGTTTTAATATTAATTTGATGAAGAATATTGTCCACAGTCATTTGGAAATGTTCACATGTTTTAGCAAAACATTCACCACTGTGGTCTAGATTTAAGTTTTATATGATAATTTCTGCTTTTCATAACTTTGCAGTCCATTAGAAAATGTCTTTATGAAAATTCTGAAATTAAAATGTCGATCATGCATGACCACATCAATTAAAAAAGTTTTAAATAAACTTCTGTTTTTACGAGAAAAAGAACTGAAAAATCTGGAAATTCTGATTGCTTGTGTTTTAACGATTAAAAGCTTGCTTTTTTATGGTATAGCGGGGATTTGCTCTGTCTAAGGAGTCAGGCCGGAAAGCTGCAAAATGGATCCGTGAGGAATACAGTGATTGCTTTCAATTCTCTTTGGCAGATCCTCACATTGAGGTAGGTTTTATTAGAAAAATTGTTTATTTTAAAGATGACAGAGTATAAATTAAGTAGGGATTTATTGATTCAAATCAATTTTGACTTTTCAAGTTGCTTTATGAATTTGCCTGGCGTGATGTTATTTTAATAAGATTATCTAATTTTTACTTGGTAATATGACATCAGGTCTAAAATTAAAAAAAATGGAATGATGGCTTGCATTTTAATGTGTAATTTTGTAAACTTTCTTTTAAGTATGCCCACTTTAAATTTGAATAGTTTTGGAAATTAGAGAAAACCTTTTAATGAACTAATTTTTGTAGGCTTTCATGCCGAATGAAGTCTTTACAGACGAAGATGAGCCATCAGTCGAAATCCTCCAGAGATCAATCAAGAAGGTGCAGGTCACCACTGCTCTCAAGGTCTACCATGCCCTAAAGTCGAAAGGCAAGTCCTACTGTGTTCTACGTTGGTCTGGAAAGAGTTTGAAGTTTAACGTTAATTTTCCAATTTAGGCATCGAAGTTGATTTAGTTACAAAGCAGTCGTTGCTGGAGTTGCTTTGTTTCTACAACTGTGAGGATCCTCCTGATCCAGATTTCATCGAGGTATTAGTTTCTCCATGATTTTATGATCCCAAGTAATCATATAAAAATATCGTCAATTTCAGAAGATATTGTGGAGAGCCTTGCAGAACCTTGACCCAAGACTAAATTTGTTTTTTTCATTCTAGGAACGTTGGTTTCGTCAGCAGGGCAACAGGAACAGAAATCCTTCTCTGTAAGCACCATTTTTGCGATTCGAGATTTAGTGATCTTTGCCTCCTTTCGTTGAATCATACTTTTTTTTTCTGCAGCCATTTTCCAGAAGCCGAAAAGCTCTTTCGAGAAATTCAGCCCGAAAATGCACGAAGCCACGCCACTATGCTCCGGTGCCTGGCCAAGGTGAGTCTAGATTCCTTTGCAAATGATCTTTTTAAAATTTACAGAGATTTGCACCAAACGTTTTTATTTTCCTCTCAGTACACCCAGTCACAGCAGGCTTGGGAGCTGTACATTGAGATGCAGGATAAGCAAATGCCGGTTGACGTAAACACATACACTAGCTTGCTGAGCATCGTTTCCTACATAAAGGAGAGCTCAGAATCAAGGTGGGAATTAATCCAGGTAAGTCCTAGCTGGAAGAAACTAATTTCTAAAGCATTCCACAAAACGTTGTTTAACGTTTTCTCCTTCCTCAGCAAATCCTGACAAGCATGCACAAGGAAGGCGTGAAGCCAAACCTCGGAACTCTAAACGCTTGTCTGGAGTGCATCTCAAGGCTGGGGTCCTGGCGGGAATCCAAAAAGATGGCTTTGCAAATCATAGCCGAAATGAAGCAGCAGGGCATTGGTAACATTTTTTTTATTAATGAGTAGTTTTTTTTGTGACCGTGTTTAGTAATATGGCAATTTTTTTCTGCAGAACCAAGTCTGGCTAGCTACTACTTCCTCCTCATCACCTTCTGCCGAGAGAGTAAGCAGTATTCCAGGATTAATTCCGTAATCAAGAATTTTCTGTCATAGCAAATAACCCTTAGTTTTACTTGAACAGGAGGGCCAGTTAGCACCATCCTGTACGACATCATGCGGTTGCTAAAAGATCGGGAATTCGAGATTCAGCACCCCAAAGACAGTAATAACTGATTACAATTTTATTTCATTTGAATAATAAATTATGAATAGTTCCTTAAAAGATATGAAGCATGTCTACTGTCATCCAATGTTTTGAATCTCTGCAGATACACAATTGCTTGCTCATAGTTTCCTTTTTTCTTTCAGTTTTCTTTTTTGTGACTGCAATGGATGTGGTGAGTAATCTTGCTTTTTACTTTGCCTATTAATCGCCAACTTGAAAGTAACTATTTGGGTAGATTTTCCAAATTCCAGCTGAATTTACCGAACAATCGTACACTTTTTAAAACCAACTAAACGGAAGCCAAATCTCGCAAGTCGAGATTTTTGTTATTTTTATAATAGCTCAGAAATTAGCCTTGAATGGCCACTTTTAATTCACAGTGCCACAACCACCTGCAGGATAAAGAGCTCGCTTACCAGGTCTATGATTTGCTGCACGTCGGGAAGAATAAGGCATTACTTGGCGATTCTTTGAAGGAAGCGGTTTTTTAGTAAGGAATTTTTTTAAAATAGTATATGTTCATGGCAAGAATGTTAACATTGCAGAAACTACATCAGGTAGACTGCATTTCGTGTTTTATTTAGTAAATGGAAGAATCTTCAAAACGTGATGGTCGTTCTGCCCGTAGCTGGCAAACATTATTTTCTAAACGTGGATAAGTAATGTTAGCCACTCTGCTGTTTTGCAAAAACAATTGATTGGCTCGTACCATATTAATGTTTGAAGCCGAATATCGCGAAATTTTGTGAAACAACAAAGGCTTTCAAACTTTCCTGAACCGCTTTCAGGTAAAACCGACAAGGTTGGCTAAGTGGTTATGCTTATAACCTTGAACTCGGGAGCCAGGGTTCGAAATCCGGTCGACTATCCTGGTTTGGTTTTTCGTAGTTTCCCACAACCTACCGTAATCGCCCATATAGGCACTTATTGGCAGATGCCGGGAAAGTTCTCCAAAAATTTGGCCACAACCATATACTCTTCCCTTCAAAAATCTGGCACTTTGCATTTTATCCCCCCTGCCACATGGCATGATAAATGCTGACTGTTTGTTTTTTCGTTCATTTTAGCCAGCAATTATTCAAGCTTCTCTGTGCAACTGCATCTATCGATATCTTTTTTGATTTCTACCATAAGCTTGTACCACATGTAAGTTTATTTACTGCTGTAAAGTCTTTTTAAAAAGGGAATTGAACATTTGAAATTTATTGAGATCAATAATCAGCATCGGGTATCTTTTTTAAAAAAACTTTTAATGAAATCTCAGATTTACACACCGGAACCGAGCGTAATGCTGGAAATAATCCGAATGGTCGATATGAATGGTGCGCTACAGCATATTCCCAAGATCTGGTCAGGTATGCAGACTCCGAACAGTTCAATATCCTGATGTGGTCACCCAAAAACACAACTTTTATATCTCTTTCTCTATCACTTTTTTTTGTAGACATGGTCGTATTTGATCACACGTTGCGAGAGAACCTTCTGGATGAGTTGTTGAACATTCTTGCAACAAACAAGCCTGAGGAGGAGGTAACACTTAAAAAAATTATCCTAGTTGTTATCCTATCTTACTACTTCTAATATCGATACTGATATCGTTGTGATTCGCATGGTTATCTTTTATTTCAGCTTCAGCAAAAGTTTCTCGCCATTGCTACGGGCATTCGGACAAAAGTCGACGAGTCTGTTATTGCTGAAAAGCGAACTTCTATTCAGTAAGTGGTATTTGGCCTATAAAGTTAACATTTTGACCGTTGTTGCTCATGTTTTTTATCGACTTCGTAGATGGACAGGACCCATGCTTGGAAAAGTGATGATGGTCTATTTGAACTCTGGGGAGTACAAGATGGCATGGTAAACCTCTCGATGCTTTCATCGTGAACTCGATCTCAAACAAATCCAATGTGTTTGCAATCGAATCGTAATGATCCTTCGGAGGAGACTCGAGCCGAGATCTAAATATTCAGTGATAATATTCGTGAAGATGACAGTGTTCCACTCATGCTGTTTCATCTCCTCCTTTTAGCAACATCATGGAGAAGAGCGACGTTGAGCAGAATAAAATAGTCGGAGCAATGTTGTAAGTTCCATTTGCCTTCTGCTTGAAATACGTGTTCAAAAATATCCGCTAAATTGCTATATTCGTCTAGCATCAACCACATCCAGCATTTTGTGCAGGCTGCTATTGAACAAAAGGACTGTAAAAGCGCCATAGTAAGCAAAGTCCACTTTATCGTCACAACGCTGTTGTCATTTATTGATGCCATTTAATCTTTCAGGGGGCGGTGAACTATGCAGTGAATTTTGGCTACATCGAGGCTGGCACAATGGCACAGGAGATCCTGGAGAGGTTAACAGAGGCCACCGAAGCACAAAAGTGAGTTTGACTCGAAAATCGTTTCGGGGAGAGAATAGTTTATTTTTTAACCTTATTGATGCGAATATAAACTTAAAAACTTCCATAGGGTAGGTCATGCTCATATTAATAGTATAATGCAAAAATATGTTGTAAATTATTTTTATCATTACTGTGATTGCATGTGTCCGAAAAATTAACATGGGAGGTAGTCTTGGGTTTCACATCCCCTTAAGCTTGTCGCTTGATTGATTCTCCTGATCCTTGATAAAGCCTAACTAGCGAAATTTATTTTATCCTCGTTTAAATTTGCAGGCACACTTTGAAGGAACTTGCAAGTGGAATGGCATTAGAGACACCCTAGATTGGAACATTTCAAAGAAATGTACATTTGTAGATTTAGGTAAATCGTGCTCATTTGTTTTTTAATTTCTAATACACTGTACATGTAAATCAGGCCTGTTAAAACAGGTTTTGACTTTTTTGAATTTCCCGCATTGCAAAGATGCAGTGTCATTTAGGGACTTTTCCATCGCCTAGCTTATCCCCATCACTCCCGCGCTTCACCAGAATTTTCCAAAGTGAATATTTACATTAAAAACGTCATCCTGAGTTACAGTTTGCGATCCCTTCTTATTTTTAATACCATTTGTGTTCCATGACGCGGATTTAATATGTTTAACGTTACCTGCTGTGTCATGGATGAAGAAATGATAGAATGACGTTCGGTAACACTGCTCATTCCTTTGCCCAGCATCCATGCCACGAACTTTGGATTTATCTTTTTCTACGCGTCCTTCTTGATTTCTAGAATATTAATTAGTTAAAACCAAAAACCGTAAAATTTAAATAGCCTAATAGATATCGAATACGTTTATAAATTTCAAATTGAATTTATTTTCAATTTTCCCGTGACGCTTAACCGGTTGTGCACGGATAAGGAATACACGACCGCGTCGATAAGCAACACTGCCGCAGCTTCCCAAGTTGGGATTTTGCGACGTTCGAAAGTGGTAGGAAAGATCGGGCTCATTTTGTGGAAGAGTGAAGTCGACTTGGGGAATCGTGCGTGATTTTAGTTTGGAAACCTTGATTTATTTGCCGAAGAATTAAAAACCGTTGTCCGGGACAAAAAGGGTGTCGTCTCGTTGAGGAGGAGGAGGAATGTACGGAGGTTGCTGACAGGTGAGCCCGCTATCTTGACTCTGGTGTTGGACTCTTTTTGAATTTGTACGCTGGATTCTGTTTTCTTGTCATGTGGGGTGTAATGCCCCCGCCATTCGCACCCGAATAAATATTGGGAAAGAAGGCGAAGAACGACAACAAAGCTATCATTTGTCGACCCTGAAAATTCGTAAGCTGTTTTTTTTTTCGCGGCCATCTCTTGTCGACTTGCACCTAGCACGTATTCGGAAGGATTTTCCATAGTTCTTTTTTTTGCTAGATCGGAATTTTAGGGATGGTGACAGTTGGCGCTTTTTGCTCGTTTTTGCTTACTGTTTCCTGGTCTTTATGGGATGGAATGATCTTTATAAGGATCTCATATATAAAGTAGCGATTGGAAAAATTGCCAGATTAATGCAGCGATTAGCAACGCGTGCACAAATCTGGCAAGTTAATTAACTCGATGACGAAAAGGCAATTAACGCCAACCTCCCCTCCCAATCCCCCACTGTTTATAGCCGAAGATGTTTAAAAAGGCAATTCTAGGTGCAAGGCTGATGGACAAGATGCTATTTTTAAACGAATGATTCGACCTTATGGTCCCATAAAGGAGTCAAGTGTTCGAGGTGTTGCATAAATAGAAAAAAAATAATTTGATCAAAAGCAAGGCGATGACCTGGGAGCGAACCTCGGACTCCCCCTAATGGGAGCTAAGCTATGGTTGTTGGGTCACTGGATACAAGTTGAATTGGATGTGCTTAAAGAGAAGCTATGACATTGATGTCTGTTATGTCAAAAATATTCAGATATTAATTTAGAATTCATAGGACCTAGGATCTCCATTATTATTTTTAGCATTATGCATGCATGTATTATGCACTACAGTAGTCTCTTTCGGGTTACGATTGTTAATTATCTTCAGTCTTGTTTATATAAAATTTAGCTATTAAATGTACAAACACTTTTCTTTGTGCATCTGTATATGGCTGCTGCACTTCTGTTATATAAATATCTCAACCAGATTTCTGATTTGAGAATAATACTTTTGCCTCTTTGAAACTTTTGCATTTTGAATTGATGTGTAACGTGTTTGAAAGTACTAAAATGTCAGCAGAATTTAGTCAGAATATTTTGTTGACATTTGCCGATTGTCTTTCACGTGGCATCCTGTTTTTTTGGCCTTTAGAGCCACGAACTTCGTCTATTTGTATGTGTATCTTGTTTCTCGTGCTTTAAGTATCTTAGGTTCAACATCTTGGCACTTTCATCTCGAATCCTTGTATTTTATCCGCAAGACATTAGTTTTTATGTTTTTTTATACCCTGCAGGATCTTGTTCCTGTAATTCTTGTAAGAGGACATTGTATTTTGAATCTCATGTGGGTTTCTTTGTATTTGAGTCTTATTTTATGAAAAGACCAGGATTCTTCGAATTTTTTTTTCTCTGTGGTATCTTTTTTGCAAATTTTGTTCAGAATTCTCCATAGGCTCCATTACCAAATGTGGTAACGCAGTGTGTACAAGTTTGCATCTGAAGTGTCCAAAGAGCATTGAGCACTATGAGCAGCCAATCTTAGTACCCAGTTTCCAAGGTCATCAATGGGTCAAAGACTTCTGATCGACCTTCCTCATGACCGCTGTCATCCCCCCACCTCTTGGCACTGTGAAGGATACAATAAATTTTCTCTTAAAATGAATTAATGCCCCTATAGCGTCCGTTCACCCAAGTTTAACACACTGATGGGATGAATGATTTGTACCTTGACGCCCTGACATGGATCTGTTCTGGGATAGCATCCATGGATTGAAGTGTAGGGCCTTTGAAAATAGTTACAACGCTAGCCAATGCAAAGGTTTTATCACTGCACTCGGCTAGGGTGAACGTGCTCTACATTCGTGAGCTTGATTTTGCCCGAGGTCCTTAAGTTTTGTTTACTTTATTTAGGGAAGAGGGAAATGAGCTTGGGGTCAACAGAACTCGGACCTGATATTTATTATGCATGAATGGGACGTGGAGTAAAAGAGTTGCTGATCATGTCCGCTGGACCCTCGGGGCTTGCATTTGACCTAAACTAGTTTTGTTTTTTGTTCCCAGAGAAGCTTCGAGATTTAAAGGCATTTGATCAATTAATGGTAACAATTAATTAGACTACAGTGATTCGTGTGGTATTAATCACTGCCCAAACAGCTTTGGTGCCAATACTGATTAAAATTAGCATTTGCAGTGCAGGCGTTTCAAGTACACCTGGACAACCACAGCCCTTTATTGCATCGGTGCTCAAAATCCGTGACTTCAGTGTTGATTTTGTACCAAGGCCACTCGAGTAACCTGCCTGAAAAGCTATCTTTGAAATAATAACAGAATGAAACAACTTCTCGACATTGTCCTCATGTAAGAAGCAGGGTTCGTGAGTTTGTCGTTCAGGCTCACGTTTTGAAACTGGTATTAGCCTTGAAGTTTTAACTACACGCATCGCTACACTGGCTATCTTGACAGTAATTCAAACTCGAGATCTATTATGCAAAGCAGTTGGGAAGGGAGTGCATACATGTAGTTGTAATAAGGCGCTGCGGTTATGGTCTCTGATCACATCTCGGAACACGCTACTAGATGTCGTTGGAAATTTCACAGTTGAGGATGCTAAATCGGCACTTAATCTCAGGCGTAAGCACCGATGCGTCAAGTTTTCTACAAAACGATGCATTGAAGAACATTGTACGTTATATGCGGCAGGCGTTCTTAACCTGTTTCATTCCATTGACCCTTCGGCAGTATGGATAAGCGGATGGTAATTACCTTTTATATGCACATACTGTAGGATTATGAACTACATCGAGTAATCTTTACCAAATATTAAAAGCACTTCTTGCAGGTGTTTTAATTTACATTCCTACTCGAAGGCAATGCTAAATTTAGTCTCGAGGTTGGTGAAGATGTAATTTTTTTCCCATTAAAGGTTGTCGACTTCCTGCAATTTTTTGGTCCTTGGAGCCTTTTGCAGTGGCTCAACACCCCACCTCGTTTATAAAGAGCTTGTTACATGTCGGTAAAAAATGCATCCTTGATATTAAAAGTTGATGAAGGCCATGCAAAGGTTTTGGATAGCTTTGACATTAAAAATGGGTTGGTATGGGGAGATGCATGGTGTTGTTTTGAACAATCTTCGTTATGTCTTGCGGACCACGGCTACGCATCTTGGGCATCTGTGTTGTAAAGTAAGGTAACAAGCAATCTACTTGAGTAACCTTTTATCAAGTAAACATGGAATGAATTGAACTATTAACTGTCATTCTCGAATTCGAGTTAGATATTTGGATAACCTTGCAATCAGTCCTCGAGTGGACGATCAGAATAGAGCACCATTGTGATAAGTGCAGACTCCAGCAGCATTGATTCTAAAGAAGTACTTGACTGAAAATTGTCGAGTACTGTTATGAAAAGCAGCTGGTGAAGCGGAGCTCGTGTCGGCGACCCTGGAAATTGGCCCGAACCAGAGACACTCACTCCTCTTTGCTCTATACCTCTCCGAGGAACGCAGCTACGTGTGCCGAGGCATGAACCGTGCATGGCCGCCAAGAATTTTCGCAACCCTCCTCGAGTCGAGAAACTCGGGCGCCTAAAGGCAGGTTATGCAAGAGTGAGAAGCGATTGGGCGATCCATTGAAATCTGGGCCCACTATTGCCCAAAAATATTCGGAGGGGGCGTTACGTCATGTTGTCAACATGATGCTGTGGCGAAATTGAATGAGGAAATTTCGACAGATCTGGAGGTTGTTGTAGCAAAGCCAAGGAATGTGGCGATGTCTTAGGGACCACACAAGTTCTTTCCTGGCCTCTGAGGATTTATGAAGCCGTTGAGGGAATTGCGAGGCATTCTGTGAGTTGTTTTTGAACGGTACCAGGTTTGTTGGGTAAACTGATTTTAAGAAATTTGTTATTCCATTTGGGGATTCTGTTGAGCAACTTGATGCTTTTGTGGAGCTTGTAAAATCAGGGTAGTTGACAGGAGCATCTGCAATCTTTGAAGGAAATATATTACCCCTTTTATAGTTTTTTTTTTAAAGAAATTTGGAAGATAATATTCTGTAGAAAACGTTTTAAAAAGTTGAGGTTTAGTTATAGAAAATGCAAGTGAACCTGAAAATTTTATTCAGATTGTTACTTGGAAGATAATGAGTCCATTGAACTTGTGCACGTGGATTTTGGTGTATTTTATCCCCTACCATGTGATGTAAGGAAACTTTAGAAAATGGTAGCTAACCCATATCTACACAACAAAATGCATTTTATATTGAGGCCCTTTTTGCATTTGGGAATACATTTCAAGTGCATTTCTAACAGATAAATATATGCATTTATTTTTTTATTTTTGGCATATGGGTAATCATAGTCAAATTAGATATGAAGTAACTTTTTTTTGAAACTCGAGGAGAAAGAGAATTATTTAAAATAGCGTATTTACTCATGCATGGGCCTCCTTTCCCCGACTTAAGACGTTTTGGCTGTGGGAAGATATAGATATCTATGCTTCGAAAGGCAAAACTTTGTAAGAAAAAATGAGGGGCATTACACGAGTAAATATGCCAATAAAATTGTACTGGGTGCAGGGATTAGTAAATGTGCCTCTTTGGAGAATTGGGGGCGTGGTTTGAAATGTTGGACGAAGCTCAAAGATCTGGTAGTTTTTTGCCGGACATTGTACAAAATGCAAACCATATCACTACGTTTTCTGTATTCTGATTTTCAGTTTCGCTTTTCCATTGCAGCTATTACACATCTCCTGCCCCTATCAGATGGATAATGGATGAGCATGGATAATGAACAGCCGCACCAGGAGTTAGTGAAGTGCGTGGTGGTTGGCGATACAGCCGTTGGGAAGACCAGGCTTATCTGCGCCCGTGCCTGTAACAAGCAGGTGTCGCTCAGCCAGCTCATTAACACACACATCCCCACCGTCTGGGCCATCGACCAGTACCGTATCTACAAGGAGGTAAGAATTCAAAAGTGGGATCCACTGGAATCCTCCGGAATGTGTGCCTGAATGGGTATCAAATCTAACAGTGTTTGGGGTAAAGGGCTCAAAGGTACCAATTGGCAAATCCATCGTCTGCTGGAGCTGGATTCCTAAAGAACCTGCATGGGGAGTCAACAGGCGTGGTATTTTTAATTCCATATTCTGGAAGTAACATCCACGAGATGCGTCGCATACCAAGGTTGGCATTATGCCTGAAAATATGGCTGTGCCGTGAACCACTAGTGAGCAGTTTTGAGCGGTTCGCTGATCCCTTAGTGACGTCTGTGGTGATTACTTGTAGACAAGGTTAATTAGCGGCAGGCCAGAAGGTTAATCTGTTACCTGATAAGCGGTGATTCAACAAATGACTAGTTTTCCCTATGACTAACCGGGATCTGTTGTAGTGGGATTTTTGTGTTTGTCTTGATTTCTGGAATGCCTATTCGGACTAATTTTCTCCATTACGATTTGTGATGTGTTTAAAATTTATTTTATTTTTAAATTCTGGCTTTGGACCTTTTGTCGCTCTAACAGTCACTAATGGGCTTTCGGCTGCTTTTCCTAGAATATGTGCAACAAGGTAGCAATTTTGATGAACATTCCGATGGATGATGGGCGTGCCAAATGCTGTCAAGTTTTTATTCTACCGAAACGTTTGCGAGATTCCGGTTGCGAGGCGTCGGGGAAACAAAGGGCTCCCTGTTCATCACAAAATGGCGATCAATGCATTGATTGGGCCTTTGTTTGCCGCGGTGGTCACCTGGTAACCAGCCTGGCGACCCGTGACCTTGCTTGCCGGATGCACTATAGGAAACATAATTCCGGCCCCGGAAGCGAGATCGGAACTAAAGCCACCTTTCATTACCATGGCGTTTTTACGAATCTTTCTAAAAATTTCACATTCATTTGGTCAAAAAATACTTGTAGATCCATAATCACAACAGCTTGTTGCACAAAACCTGTATCAGAAGCACTTCCAGTTTGTCGTGTCGTACGCATGAACACTCCGAACTGAGCCAATTATAGAGTGAAATCCTGCGTGCTATGAAAACGTATAGAGCGTTTAAAACTCGTAAACGAAACACGGTATATTCGAGTCAGACCAAAGTTTTTTCTTCTAAATTTTTTCTGATGTTTTTAAAGTTGCTCAAATTTATTCACCCTCCTCTGTTTTTGATAGGTTTTTTTCATTTTTATATCTTTTTTGATAGTTGATTTAGTGGCCTTTAGTTCTTCGGCAACATTTTTCTAATCGTTCGTTGACCTGGTTGTGTTTCGTGCTTTATATTTTATTTTTTGTATAGCATTTTGGTCAAGAGCCAGGTTGTCCAATTTTGGCCACGAAATAAATATAAATAAAAGCAGATTTAGTCATCTGCTTTTCTTCAAAGCTTACTGATGGTGCAGGGTCCGATGTCACTAATTGTTCCCGTTTACACGTTTCTTAACTTTGTATTGTACTTAATTCAGTGATTACTACACTTCATGGGTTGCACAATTAAACTAGTAATTAAGTGTAAATTAAATTTGGTTTTCTTCAATGCCAGTTCGATGAAGGCAACACAATATTGACATCACTTTTGGTCTTCTGTTTTGAATTAAGCAGCAGGTTGCACCACACTGGATGGTATCAATCGCTGGTGAAAGCTATTATTGATTGGCACGCTCACCGGTAATCAAACTTTTTAATCATCAATTAGCTCCTTTTCAGTGAAGCAATCATCGACCAATCAGGCTGCTGTTGGTTGGTTATTAATAGTTCATTGCATAACAGAATACTTAATTGTAGATTTATATGCTTTAAATTATCAATTCGTTAATTAAACAGACGTTTTTTATCATAACAAGCATTCTCTATGTACTCTGAAAGTGTCACACTCGATAGGAATCAATTTTGCGAGGGAGTGTAATAATTTTACACTTTCTCTAATCCACTTAACTTAATCACTCTTCAACCACTTAAGAGTACATGGAAAGTACAAGTTAATGGGAGCCATAATCTCTTTGCCAAACACAAATTACCTCGGGTGAAGGGGATTTTATTATCTGGGACGCTTAACAGTGCAAATTATTTATTAGGCACAAGTACCTCGTGTGAAAAGGGCCATCACAAGTGAAAAATGGCATTGTCTGAGACCTGAATGCTATTATGAGATTATATGGAACATCCATTGTTATCCCAATTGAAAAATATAAATCTTGTTAAGTGTGTTCTTATTAAAGTGTACGGCGTGGGATCTTATAATAGCTATACTCACAAAATCTTATTCGTGCCATATTCCCGTAGAATAAAATCCATTTGGCATTTTGATCTCATTTGACCTCATTGCTGGTCTCATGTAATCTCACTAACATGTTCTACAATCTCATTATTCTATAGTTTTTCTCTGCGAGATTGTTTGAGATTTTTAACTTGGGATTGGAAAGATGTGTCTCAAAAAATGTTTGAGTAGAAGCATGTCTCGTTTTAAATTATCTTAAATATTTCTGAGCACATTGGAAATAGCTGCAAATTGACGAAGCATGACGTCTTGAGTAGTTGGCCGGGCATCTCATTGGCAGTGTCCCTAAAATCTTGGGGTAAATGTCTTGGAAGAGCGTCTTCAAGAAAGGTTCATTGAGGACCGATGTCTTTTTGTGAAAATTTTTCATTGGCAGTAGACTATAAACAAGAATGCAAATGTTTAGCATACTTCCGAGCAGATAATTCCACGGGATTGCCCAGAATCTGGATCCTCTCCACTGGCCTCCCATTCGGAGGCCAATAAACCGTCCAGAGAGGCTGGAAGTGGAGAGGAAAATTTGGAAGCGGGTTGCCTCTGATTCTGTTGTGCTGCTGCCAAGAGTGGCATCTGCTCTTTTCAAGTCGAAGGCCACGGGCTTTGTTTGCGCTAATCCGTTTGTTTTTCTGATCGTTCACCATCGTCGGCAGATGCGCGATATCGCCAATGGGAATGACCCTGCCTTTGCACTTGAACCCAGATTGACACTTTCGTCACGCCATTGTGACATAATGCATAATTAATGGTACTTAGTAATAAATCTTGCTCTTTCGCAGGTGCTCGAGAGGTCATGGGAAGTGGTGGATGGCGTCAACGTTTCTTTAAGGCTCTGGGACACCTTTGGGGATCATGACAAGGATAGGCGTTTCGCCTACGGGAGGTGAGATTGGGCCTTTAAGTGCATTTTTATCAATTGAATACGCAGATATGGCCATACCTTTTTAAATGTAGGAAGGTGCCACGTGTATCTTGTATATTATTTTTGGGTTTAAAACCGAGCATTTTTAGTGTAATTTTTTAGGGCATTTTTAGTCGTATCCATAAAATATGGAAATAATTAAAAACAAATTCATGAAAAATTTGATATGTGCCGTATTTTAAAAAAAGATACTTAAAATTAATGCAGTAAATCTTTTTTTTATGGAAATTAGAATCACAAAATGAAAAATATATTATATAATAATATGAGTCGTTTAGAAATCTTTTTGGTCAAAATTGTTCAAACTTCTGCAGAACTACACGTATGCAACCATTAAATCCTAAGTCGGAGCTACCAGAAAAGTGATCACCACTTTAAAATTAGTTAGTCGCATAAAGACCACAATTGGTATTGCTTGTTTGCATCCTAGGTCCGATGTGGTCCTCCTGTGCTTCTCCATCGCCAACCCCATGTCTTTGCGCAACTGCAAGCTCATGTGGTACCCGGAGATCCGGCACTTCTGTCCGCACACGCCCATCGTTTTGGTGGGCTGCAAAAACGATTTGCGCTACATGTACATGGACGAGACCTTTATCAGTTACTGCAAGGACCGGAGCCCGTTTGTGAGGTGCGTTTGGAGTGAGCGTCTCACAAGGACGATTTGATGCGACTTTCTGTTCTAAGGTCATTTATTCTTATAGACCTGTCCGGGAAAGCGACATTCTCACCCCTGATCAAGGCAGGAGCATTGCCAAGGAGATTGGAGCGTCCTACTATGAGGCCAGCGTACTCACATACTATGGCGTAAACGAGGTGTTTGAGAATGTCATAAGAGCGGCACTCATCGAGAGGCGGCGGCAACGGTTCTGGATGACCAATCTGAAGAAAGTGCAACGGCCCCTTTTACAGGTATTTTCTTAATTATTCCTTAATTATTTGGACCAAACATGGACTATGTTGTTGTACATGCACTACCATCATCCCATTTTTTCAATCCCCACAGCTGCCATTTTGCCCTCCGCGGCCACCGCCCCCCGATATACACATCCCGTCATCTCAATGGGACGAGGACGTGTTCAATCTACTGCAAGCACAGGCCCACACCGACGTCATTTTTCGGGTGGGCAACATCGGCATCCCTGCTTACAAGTTCCTGCTGTCGGCAGCCTCCCCAGTCCTCTTCAAGATCTTCATGATGGATCTGTCTGTTGATCTGCTGTCCACTGCCATCCGCAGCTCTAGCGACTCCAGCATGGTGAGTGCTCCATGCTCAGCGGTACTTTGTTTTTGGTTCAACTCGTTTTTTCAAAGATTTTGAATGCTTGTTCTTGGCGCTTATCACGTTGCCCGTTCTTTCAGGTCAGCACCATTGATGACACGTCTGTCGGCAACTTTAATGCCGACACGGAGCAGCTCATCCCAGACGACAGCAGCAGTTCCATATCCTGGGACCAACCTGTAAATAACACGAGGCTGCTGAACAGTGCAGTGAACTACTGCAGCGAGGTGAAGCTGCCGGCAGCGTTCAACGAGACGGCAGGCATCTACAAGGAGTTCGACCACCCCGCCTTTCGGAGCATTCAGATTCAACAGGCGAGTGTCATGCTTTTTTGCGTGCTATTCTTGATTTAGAGGGAAAGTGCAAGCATTTTGAATTTTGGTTTGATTGCCTTTTACACAGTATGACGGATTAGATCATCGAGGCAAGCTCCAAACCGTAGTCACCCTCTCATCCTCCATCTCCGTTACCGCCATGCAGCATTGTCTCCATTTCCTTTATACCGGCACTCTTAACTTGACGAACAACTGCAATTTAGCTGTAAGTTTTTATATTCCAATCAGACAATTCAGGCATCCCAGCCGTCTTATATTTCCTATAAATTCCTATATTTCCTTAAATTTTCCTATATTTTCATTAACTTTTGTACAGGATTGTAATAACGATGGTGACAAACAAGTCCTAAAAGTTCTAAACAATTCTTAAAGTTTTTAACATATTAATAAAAAAGTGCAAAATATTCCTAAAAAAACCTAAGTATTCCTAAAAAAATCCTAATTTGCATAATTATTGTAAAAAATATGTTTCAAAAGTTGCGAATTAAAAATAAAATTCTGTAGTATACATTTAAAAAGTCACCATTAAACTTTTAAAGTCCTAAAATTTAATCTAAAAAAGTCTTAAAAGTCCTAAATATTGAATATGAAAAAGGAAAAAGTGTTTGCCATCCTGTGCTATTATTCCAATATTTTCAAAGAAAATATCCTATAATTCCTTTATTTTTATCCCTAAAAGTGGCTGGGATACCTGCTGAATCTAACCTCTTCTTTTAAGCTTTATCGACTTTATTAACTTGTTTTGAATATTGCGTTATTGCAGGAGATTTGCGAGGCTGCAAGCCTCATGCAGTTTAGCGAACTGCAGCTTTACGTCGCCGACATCATCAATGGTGAGGACTTTATGAACAATGAGCTACGCTTGAACTACCTGCAAGACGTTAGGACACACCTGAAAGACATGTGCCTTGACAGGGGTCTATTCTCTGGTAAGGGAAATCCCACCCCAAAAAGCAATTTGTTCTATTTATTCAGATTTGCACCTCAAAATTGTTGAAAATTTTAGCTGTAATCGGTACTACAATTCTTTTGTTCTTTGTGCTTTTAGATGTCCTTTTCCAGTTAGATGATGGCACCTGTGCTGCCCATCGCCCATTACTCATGTGCCGCTGTGATATGATGGGCGCTATGTTTAGCGGGGATTTCCGCGAAAGTTCCGCCAAAGTGGTGCGTTGCTCGTCGTTTTCACGCCGTGTTTTCGGGCTTGTTTTTCCTGTTTTCAACAGCCTGTCTCTTCTCCGTGCTAGGTTCGGTTTCCAGGGGTGCGGGAGGACATATTCCGGCGACTGCTGTACTACCTGTACACCGACGACTGCCCGGTGGTCAAACCCAATGACTGTGTGGAGATCCTAGAGCTGGCCAACCGGCTGTGCCTACCCCGCCTCATCTCCCTCGTCGAGAGCCAGATCGTTACTCAGCTTAAGCTGACCTGCGAAACCGGCTGTGATATCACGGAGGAAACGCTACACCTGCTGGAGCCCTCACAGGTAAGGGTGCTCAACTAGGAGATCACAACTGTCCATACGTTTTTATCTCGGTTATTAAGCTGGGGTCATTTTTAAAATCATCTTGTTTAGACAATATTTACGTTAATGTAATCAAAACGACACTGTAAATTAATTTCAAGGTGCAATAGAAAAATCAAACTGAAATCTTAATTTCTCTACGAAGCATTCTACAGCATATTTTAATATTGAAAACTAAGATTCTAATCAAGCACGCTTGACTCGTCACAGCTCCACAATGCTGATCAGCTAGCCGACTGGTGCATGAACAACATTTCCGTTAATTATAATATCATCTGCAAGCAGACTCCCAAACTACTGCGCAACCTGCATCCCGAAAATCAAGCTTATCTGAACCGCCATCGATGGCCACCTGTCTGGTAAATACCCATACCTTTACATTTACACGTAGTTGTTTTTAAATATTTATGTGACATTAAGCCCTAGGCCACACTAGGCTGTAAACGAGCATTTGGCTAGCCTCAAACCGGGCATCGAATTTAATTTAAATTCTAGAATTATAAAATTTGCACATTAATTCTTTTATAATTAAAAACTTTGTTTGAGGCTAGCCAAACGCGCGTTTCCGGCCTAGTGTGGCCTGTGGCTTAGGCTTCAATTTTTCAGGTTTCTTGGAGATATTTACTAAAACGTTTTTTGTATTATTTCGTATAATATTCTCTATAAATTTGGTTGCAAATAATGCTTGTAACATCTACAGGAGCTATTTGTTTTGCTTTGAAACATTTTCACCTAAATTTTCTATTGCAGGTATCTGAAGGAATATGACTACTACGAACGTTGCATCACGGAGCGCGAGCGGGAGGAGCAGCCGTTGAAAGTGCTGAAGAGGCAGAGAAACAACGGCGGCTGCCTGTGCTTCTCCAGCAAGAGCCGGCGCAATGGCGACAAGCTCAACTACTGCACCGTTTGACTCTGTCCCAGGGCGCAACCTCGAGTGCACTCTTTAAACTGACCGGCTAGTGCTGCAGGGTCAAACACACCAGGACAATCGTGCCACACCTTCAAGTTTACTCGACTAGCTTTCGTTTTAGCTTAAAATTTTCTACTTTCCATCTCACCTTTTGGACACTCCACCGTGTGCCGCGGTCAGAGACAGTCGTGCGGTTTTTCCAGATGTTCATTATGTAGTGATGCCACAAGGCCCACTTTTGCAGAATCAGATTGATACCGGTTAAGATTTCACTTAGTAGTTAATTTGGCTTAGCTTGGCTTAAAAAGCAAACATTTAGGATGTCATACACCTTTGTATGCCATCTTAAATGTTTGCTTTTAAAAATGCAGATATTTACAAAAACGGATTTTTACCCCAAGGAGAATGCAAAATTTCAAATTTTTGTTTTGTTTTCTGAGAAAAATTGGTGAAATGCAATCTTTTCAAAATATCTTTTCTAAGTAGATTCACATTCAATTTTAAGAAGTGGTATCTTGGCATCCTTCTCCTTGAGGGAAAAGCAAATTTTGAGATATTGGTTTCTCAATGCGACATTTTTAGAAGTTTTCACAAAATTGGCAAAGTTGGCCTTGTGGTCATAGCACGTTTCACCGCCAGAATTTGGGAGCAGTAATATTCGTGCAGTTTTTATTATTATTATTATATCTAGAATCTAATCGTGGACTGGCCAAGGATGCATTAAATCCTTGCAGCCTTGACGCGGCCAAGATTTTTTTTTTTAACTTAATTTTATTTTTTGATTTTATTTTTTTCTTGCCTTAGTATTTAGCGTTTTTAAAGAGTTTCCGACGATTCGGATTTTGCTAGCTCCTCCCTCTACTCTTAAATGCTTTTGTGCAGCCACGGCGTCCCCTGGAGGAGCACCATGCAATAGGGGCGCTTTTCGAGTGGTCCAAAACTCCTTTGTGCCATACCCGCTTGACCTCTCGCAAGACGAGCCTCGGTTCCCAGTAGCCTCGCACGGCGGACTCGGAAGCGCAGGGTCGGCGGCAAGTGCTACAGTGTTTTTTTATTTAGCGTAATTTCATCCGATGGTTGTTAGACCGTTCCACTGCATTTTTCTGACGTCATCTTGTCTTGTCATACAAAAAGCACCACTTATATGGCCTAGGCATGTGCATTTTAGATTAAATGCTGCTAAATCTCGATAGTTGCTGGTGTTTTCATTCATTCGTGCGGATATAAACAGTCGAGTGTCACCCACTCAGATGGAATTATGCACATTTGCAGAACTGCTAAAAGACATTTTTATTTCAGTACTTTTAATATGATCTACTGTTAGTGAGTATCATTTGCTAGTTTGTTTACGAGAATTTGGCTAAATTGAAGTTTTCATGAATTTTTCAGGTGGCTTTTAACCCCAATGAAATACTTTTGAGAATATGAGAAGACTTTCAAGTGAAGAAAAATACTTTTAAAAAGAAAGTTTACTAAATTTTTCATTTTTTAAAATAATGCTAACGTTTTTTAAAACAAAAGAGCGTCCATATATTTTTGGATTCTTCCACAATCTTCCAAATTACAGAGTCTTAAAGCATTGCTAATTGTAGCGGATTTCTAGCTGAAGCAATTACTTTGCGGCACCTCGGCGTGTTTCTGGAATGCGTGAATCCCCATCGAGTTGTACACCTCAAGCCAATCTTCGCGATCAACTTGACGCTTTCGAGTCGCAGTAGTTATTCCTGCGGGAAAGAAAATGGAGCGGCAATTGAGTTAAGTAAGAAACTTTTGAAAGAGATCGAGAACGTACTGAAATCTAGTTTTACTTTCGTTTTGGACCCAAGGCCCACTGAGTTCACAGCTGGAATGAATATAGGTCCCATCGTTTGTAAGACTCAAGATTTTCGACCTGACTTTCCAAGATGCTGAAAACGTAGCAACATTCATGCATTGAAAATGTAAGTCTAAAGAGCAGTAAACATGAGGCTGCATGTTTTCTCTGTGTTGATTAAACGGGTAATCAATTCAATGACCATCTAAAGAACTTGTTGTTCACCACAATGTATACTCTAGAATATGCTAATAGTGAACCGTTCCAAAATAGACATGTATTCTTACGGTCATTTCTGTTCAGGAACACAATGCCACCGGGATTATCCTGCACAGCGAGGAGTTCTCTATACTGGATTTGCTTGGACCTGAAGAAAGATTGGTAAGTAAAGTAAACAAATGCATGTATGACCCGATAATATAATTGGGAATGAACCTTATACAGAATTATGTCACGGATATCATTAGATATATTGCTTACCATTTGTCAATCCACGTTTTGTTGTAGACCGCAGTTTTGCCATGCTTGTCCACGCGAAAACTGAGTTTGATGCAGGTCTGATTCTCAAAGACATTTCCTGCATTGGCGTAATCTTGAACATACCATTCCCCTTCCAGCTGAGAGTTAAAGATTTTTTTTCGGTGTAAAGGGGAATGATGTTGAAAATGCAAAGAATAATTGAATCATTTTAATAAGAGTATTTTGTTTCAATTTCTGATACTGTGTTACAAACAATTCAGGCAGTGTGCTTTACCCTAATTAAGCTCTACATTCCCGTTATCCCATTTTAAATGCTGTAATTGGGCCTATATTACCGAGGACGAAATAAAACTTAAATTAAGATAAGAGATTTCAGGTTAAATATAATTTTTTTGTTTATCAAACTCTTAGGTTTCGTAACAGGGAATTTTTCTAAATGTAGAAAAGATAGCAAACGTGTGAACGGACCTAATAATAAATATTAATCGTAAATCCATTTTCAACCCATGTTACAATTAACATTTGCACATATCCTGATTTTGTTCATTTTGCACAAATTGACAAAAACTGTCCAGATAACCCAATCCTTACTTTCTCCAGCAGAATATTTTCTGCCTTGTATCGGCTGCAGTGGAGTTGGACGCCTAAAGAGGATTTGAAAACTACGAACAGGACCATGATTGCCAAACATTCAAAAAGTGGTTTCATTCTTGAATGGCTGCTGATGATGGATAAGCACTAGTTGGCAGCTGGAATGCAAGGTGCCTTTTATTGTTTCAAAAAGCTGGAAATTGGCCAATCAAAATTTTATAATATACGGTGGCACTGAGGGCAAATGTACTCGTGGGATGACGTGTCTAAATGACACTCATTAATGTTTACTCGACATCTGCACATTGGTATCAGTAAACTAGTTCAAATCTCATAGCAATTAATGACCCAATATGTCGTGTGCTATGTAAATTTCAATATTTGTTGAGAAGTTTTATCTTTGGGTAAAATGACTAACTTATGAAAATTGGCTTTTCCGAAACAAATTCACCGTTTTCTTTTATATTTGTTTTATAAAACGCTTTCTGTTTTTATGGAATTGCTTACACAGGTGCTAGCCCAATTGAGGAATCCCACGGAAATCAATAACTTGCCATATGTGTGGTGTTGAATTTACAACTCTAACGTTGGATTCCCTTTATACTTGACCATAAGTTTTTTTTAGGTTAATTCGGGCGAAATTAATGACGTTCAGGGTAAAACAATAGACTGATTAAATCGCCTTTAGCGGATTTTATCACGCTTTTTCCCCATCGATTGAACTTTGTGCAGATTTCGACAAACGCTTGCTCTAGCCATAACTCTTTCTAGTTCTGATACCATGAGAAAATAGTTAGCTTTTCAAATCATAACAACTTGGATTAATGAAGTTCGATCGTGAGGAGAACAATGTACTGTTTCTGCAAGTACATGTACTTCATTGCGCTACATACACATAACAATTATCACAATTGGTAAAGCAAATGTAATTTAATGATAAAGAATGTGATTCAAACTACATGTACGTATAAGAATTGTTACACAATTAAAATAAACGTTATGGGACAACAAACTTTTTTTCGAATATGCTTTAGAAACATTTTGGCTAGCGATTCAAATGTGAAAATTGAAAAAAGTGAAGGTAGTTTAGCTCTAAAACGTTCGAAATACAATTTATAGGCCCTTTGTTAGCAGATAGTCTCCGCCGTTTTCCCAGAGGATAAATTTTATTAAAACATATTTGTCCCAAAAAACTAGTTTGGAGCGGATAAAAATAATAATTTCCCATTTGCAGACATATTGCAATTTGTCTTACAAAAATGAAAATCAACAAACAGTTCACATCTGACATTCCTGGTATAGTGCACAACTTGTGCTAGTGCCAGTTTTGGAACAATGGACTATCTGGCACTTCTAGGCCTATCTCCTTGATTCAGCTGAGGCCTTGTGGAAAGAATGGATGGATGCTCAATCTTGAATTCTTTCACAATTTCCTGAAACAAATTTTTGTATCATTTATTTGCTCGATCTAATTTTTTTAGATATTTCCATATTTGCTTCTTTCAAAAGCAAATTTCTACAAGTACATCCATGTTAAAATAATAATCTTTCCATTTTTTTTTCTTAAATTTCAGAGTAAACTTCAGTTTTTACGACCTACCCTCCATTGGGACTTGTTCATGGTTAATGCAACCTCGTTTCTTACTGTCGTTGGTGCTTGCGAATTAGAACCCGTAGTCTCGTCTGTGATGGCTTCTAAAATTGTGGTAATGCAAGATTTGAACAGGCTGCAAGATACAGTTGGTGAAAAGTCAGAATTGGCTTACCTATCACTGGGAAACTATCGTCGTCCAGGTATATTATAGCGTATCCATCCTACAGTACAAAAAACAGCACTAAGTTAGTAACTTTTTGTAATAACATTTTTCTCAAAGATTAAAGTGTAGCTTTTTCATATGAACAAATCTTATGTCAGTGCTTTGGAAATGCATGTTGTCTTTTTTTGGAAAAATAATTTTCCAATTTCTATTTTTAATAGCATCATTATACAAGTACCTTGACTAGAAAAGATAAGTGGAAAATGTTGAGCACAGTCTGTGTGAAGGATTTGGGATGCACAACAAACTCGAAAAAGCACAGAGGTCTTTCTGGAAATGCATAAAAGGCATAAAGTCATATTGCCTATAAAGATGATAATTTTAGTACAACTTGTGCTCAAACACTCACTATATTTATTGCATAGATAGCGCAAGGAGTATAACACTTTGTCCACTTCAGCCGTGGTGACTTCTTTGTCACTTATACCCATCTCACGGACCTGAACCGAAGCAAAAGCATTAGAAAATACAAGAATATAAATAAACGTTAAACTATTAATTTCTTTATTTTGAATGCTCTTCAAATTCAGGAAACATGTTACGTTTTCTGGGGCCTGTTTTTCTCCAGTTGTCTTTAGCTGCAGCGGTGCTCTTTTTTCCTTTTGTTTTGCAGGCTTCTGAGGTGCATTGGTTTCGAATGAACCGTACCTGGAAATGGGGAAGAAACTTGTAGTCGGCCCGTGAGTAAAAGCTCTTCAGTCTAGAGGCAATCACTTACATGAAAGTTAACGGTGGTGCACGCTTTATGAAGCTGCTCATGTTTTTACCAAACTCGTTCCAATCAAAGATGTTCTGCTCTGTTGGGGAGACGAAGTTGTGCTGCAATTTTGGTAAAGGATGATCAGCAAATGTTATTTCTTGTACGGAAGCAAAGTGATTTTATTTCGTTTTAGAATACACACGGAATTGAGTCTCACC
This sequence comes from Xestoiulus laeticollis, assembly GCA_034698905.1. Classification (NCBI taxonomy): domain Eukaryota; kingdom Metazoa; phylum Arthropoda; class Diplopoda; order Julida; family Julidae; genus Xestoiulus; species Xestoiulus laeticollis. Next base: position 4,265 of record JAQGCC010000117.1, on the reverse strand, counting down.
AATAGCTTTGTGAACTCTGTTGGGTGGAAGGTGACAACATTGGTGTCCAGACTCTGCGCAATGCTCGCCCCCAAGGTGGATAGCTGATTCACAAGTTTGGAGTCCAGCGCGGCTTCCCGTGGCATCTGACATACTGTCGAAAAGTATTTACGTTAATAGTCTAATAAGCAATTTGATCCAACTAAAGTTGACCATGCACGTGACGCATCGGCGTTTACTTACGTGTCCCGAAAATTGTATCTGCTTCTTTTAGTGTGGAAGTGAGGCTGTCCAGGTTCTTCTCTTGCTCATCGATTACTTCTGAAGTCGGAAGTGCTGTGGAGGAAACAAGATGTTAACCGCAGAGCAATCAGGTACACGAATGAGCCGGAGACTAATGGTTATTTTTGATAAGTACACCAATGCTCCATTGAAAATTAGGAATGTGGCCGATGATAAGCAAGCATCAAAGAATACATACGGACTTGGTCCATCAAGTCTCTGTACTTCTGCCGGATCACACGGCGCTCCTGATGGCTTAGCTGCGGCATATTCCCACCTGTGGCCGGAAATGGCCTGCCGGGCCTTCTCCCGGCCCCATCGCCCGACATCTTCTACTGCTATGCTCGGAAGTATGACGGCACGTCTGAAATATAAATTAACTGCATCAGGACCAATGAGTCAAATGCTTAGGCAAGGCTTTGGTACTGCAACCGGCGCGCATAAAAAACGAAGTACTTGTTTTCCGGTAGTCAATTCAATTCAACTCAGTACCCTACAGTCAGCAAATAAATGCCATTTGGTAGGGGGGCTACATGTAGTCAGCTACATGTAGGCTATGTCGTGCATAAGCTACTTCTAGGCCTGCACTTTCAGGATAAAAGGTCATCAGTGGCTGTCAGTAAATGACATCACACGATTTGGCTGATTTTTGACTTCCTCCTCCCCCCATGTCACACTTACTCCCGTACCACAGTTGCTGAAATTGTTCAGCTTGAGACCAAGCTGCAGCTTAAGTCCTGGGATTTGTGTGCAATTCGGTCTACTGGTCGAGAGGCTGCTCGATCTCAATCAAGCTGAACTATTTCAGCAACTGTGGTATTAAGGGTGTTAGTAACAAAAAGTCAGACACCCTCCCCCCTCAAATATGACGTCACAAAGCTCTGGCGCGCGGCCCCCCCCCCCTTCTTGAAAACTGGTTATTGTCATTGTAATTTGTATGTATTGTTGTGGTTTGGTTGTGGGAATGTGGCGTGACGTAATTTATGGACGGCCCCTCAGGGTTAGAGCAACAAGGGGTTTAACATAATAAGTTGAAAAGAAGAATAATAAGAGGCGAACTTTCTTAGGAAGAAGCATGACAATCTGTAGAAATTACTGCCAAAGTTGTCAGCATAGTAGCATGCTGATTATGACAGCTCAAAGATATACCAGATTCTTGAATCAAGGTTCAGCCATATATATAGCATTACAGCAAACTGAGCAAAGAATCATCGTGTGTATGTTACAAAATGAGGTGTATGAACTATTGTTTACGAAGGCTTATTAACAGAATGTTCGTACAGGCATGTAAAACTGCAATATACATACCTCTAAAATGCGTCCCCTTAGTTTGAATTCATAAAGCACAATAAACGGCTTTAAACTACTTGACATTTGTACGAAGTCAAACCACTTGTTGGAAAAAACCGGGTAAATAGAGTGAACTTCAGTGAAGCCGATTCAAGCCGTAAGTGGAAGCGGCCATATTAGGACTCTTATCCCTGAACGTGCAATCGGTGCAGCCAACTACATGTACAGTATAGTCAAACAGAATGCGGTTGTAGATAACCTCATGGGCGTTTATGAAATAATAAACGCTAACGTATATTTGATGTTCATGCACAAACACTTGTTTTTAAAGCTTTGAAACCTATTTTAAAAATTGAGTTTATTTGCATATAGCGAAGCAAGGCAATTCTACATTTCCGAAAACAACCCATATACTATCATGGTAGTATCATAGCAGACAAAATTGTTGTAGGATGAAAACTAAAATTTAGCGGTAAAAAAATAAATATACATGTACATGTACTTGAAAATAGTAATTTTTAAATTCATAATTATATAAGCTCTGCGATTTTTAGCGATATAAAATATTATTTCGGCGGCAAAAAGTAGGTTCATTACACTTTCGCCAGGTGGCGTAATGATAAAATCGCCATTGCCACTTCGGCACTTCGCGGTCTGTCAAGAGTAGACATGCCTGTCTGTTAGGTAAGCTCCTGTAACACTGATTGGAAATATAATACAATGTAATTATTTATAATTTTAGAAAAAGTAAAGAAAAGTTTAGTTTTTAATAGCTTGCTAATTCAATAAACTAAAAAAAAATTCGATACTTTCTTCGATTACTAAAGTTTTTCAAGATGTTATTGTTAGTTGAAAATTCCGCTAGATGAAAAAGGCGTTCGTTGTGCCGCAGGCATTTGTTATAAAATTAATACTTTGAGATTTTTCGATTTAGAAACCACAGCCGGTATTATTTTTTATTTTTTTCGGTTAAAATTTTCAACAAACAAACAAAAAAACAATTGGGAATTCTAGAGTTATAAAATATTATTTCGGCGGCAAAAAGTTCGCGGTTCACGTCTGCCTTTTTTTACGCTTGGCGCCATTTTGAATAATGAGTTATCAATCGAGAGAGAAATCAAAATTCAATATTCTTGTCTGGTATTTTATTTAAAATTATTATTTTATTTGTTTCAGAATTGCTTTGCGCATCTTTGTGTTTGATTTGTCGAATTCAATATGATATGGCATACAGCTTTACATGTACAGTGAATACTAGCATTAATCTGTTAACATGTGAATACAAGTACAGCTGTACATGTATACAGTACTTATTTTGGTCAGATGCTTTTGTTATACTTTTTTCGCGTAGTTTTCTTGGATTTTTCATACTTTGTTAGTTAAGAGGGTATTATACCAGAATAAAAAAATAAGACATTATTTCTAAATATTTTTTTTAAATTTAATTTCGGAAACTGATTGGAACAAATGAAATATAGGTGGACCTAGCATAAATATTCTATTATTTGTTTCATTTTTTCTGTTTATGCAATTAGATATTACATTTCTTTAAAATATGTCCGTAAAGTTTACCAGACCCTCTACAATTATAAACGTTACGGACATATTTCTAAGAAATGTAATATACAATTTAATAAACAAAAAAATTAATGAAATAATAGAGTATTTATGCTAGGTAACCCTCTAATTAAAGATGATTATCGATGAAAATTAATATTAGATTTTATGCATCCGATTGTGTTTACTGAAAGCTTGAGCTTTCTCCTTAAATGTTATGTAAAAAGACTGTGAATTTTGTAAAATATATTTAGGGGTTAAATCTAGCAACAAAATTAAATTTCGCCAAACACCTGCACATACATGTCTAGACAGTGCATTGCAGTGTGCATGACAAGTTGAACTAATTTTACTTTTTTTAATAGGTTATAGCCCCAAATGCGCTTCAACCTCTAGCTTTTCCACGTCTTCTGCTCCCGGGTGCATTTCAAAATGTACCCCAGCCTGCCATGAGGAAACACGTGACTTCTCTTTGGCCAATCAGAGGAGGCGTCGAACAAAATCCGAGAAATTCGAAAGCGGCAACGGTCACTTCGGTTCGTCTTTTGAGTTCGTCTTCCGAATTCGTGTTTTTGAAAGTGAAACTGCTTATTAATTTCTTGTCGACCGTAATTACGTCGGATTAGATTTGCTGCTTCAAGTGCTGTTTCAAGTTAGGATCGCAGTTTTGGGAGGTATGCGAATTTCGATTGTCTTTGTGAAATCTTCCACAACCAAGTTTCGTTCGTGTTGGCATATCGCTAGCTATCACTCGCGTTCTGCGGTTAGTTTGAAATTTAGCCTGATAAAGTGAACCAGATTACGTTATATACATGTAGCTAGATTGTTTTCAAAGTTTCAAAAAATGTGATAAGCATTGAAACTCGGAATTTAATGTAACTGGAAAAAAATTGGAGGGGGGGGGGGGTAACAGGCCGGACGGTACATGACGCCATCGAAGGGCTGTTAGGTTAACCGAGCTACAAGTCTAGATTTCCCATTCGAATTTTAATGAATGTGGCCAACGTTTTTTTTTTGCATTTGAACAGACTACTTGAACTGAAATAATATTGACTGCTGGACCATAGCCCCCTTTATAATACAGGCCCCTGCATTATGGTTTCGCTAATGGTAAAATATCCACGCTAGGTGGCGACTGCAGTGTGCCAACGAAAACA
>JAQGCC010000116.1:0-57714 GCA_034698905.1 Xestoiulus laeticollis | reverse complement strand
AACGAAAGAGAATAGAAACAGTTCTATTCCCCGTAGGCACGCATAGCAACGAAAACTTTCAAATGTGTAGGAGCCTTAAGTCGTACGATGCCAGATCGCAAGTGTAAATTTTACCTCCGACTTTAGTCCTCTATAGCAGTAGGTTCTCAAACTTTTTTCGCCTCGGCACCCTTGTCGAGATTAAAAAAAATTGAAGCACCCCTCAAAACCCTTAAAGCGGTTTGAATACTTAAGAAAAGAAGAAGAAACAGTGCAAACTTAATGCTCAGATGTCTTTAATGCGATGAATGAAACTATTTGGATGAATTTTCATGATTTCCTGGTGTTGATATGTTATAAAAACGGATTCTACAGCTCTATACAGGAGAAAAACGCTCAAGTGCATATACACGTATGTACATGTAGGTCATAAAAACAATACATTTTTAACCCTACACCTAGTGATTTTTTATGAAATTGAGTAGGATTTTGGAATTTGAGTGGCTTTATATAAAAACAAATGCTTCGTTATATTATATGGCCAACTTTTCAGGTAGTATAAGGAGGTATACATGTACATGTAGGTGTGTCATAACGTACCTTTCTGCAATTGTGTGTAATTTCATATAAATTATTCTGAATGGAGCATGAAATATTTTTTTTTTCAATAAAGTCAGTCTGGAGTCAAGGTTGTACTGTCAGAATCAGAAACTCATTTTGGCAAAAAAAAAATCCATTTAATTATTAATCTATTTGTTATTCATGTGTTTAAGTTCCCAAAACGACCACGTGATGATGACGCCACCTGGCGTGGTTGACCCTGCCGCATGTCTTAAGTGGGTCAGCTATTTTGCTAATTTTATTTGATGTTGATAGGGTATTAATAAGCATTTATTCTATACGATGCTAATTAACGTGAACGCATTATAAAACCACTTACTTTGTTCCGCTTGTAAAATAATTCCGATAAGAATACCAATAGTTAATATTCTGGTTATGGTCCTGGTTGTGGCAGCCTGAAAATTAGGAAAAATTTTAAATTTAATCGTGGGAAAAATAGGCTTAATTCAAAGTCAAAATTTCTGATGTGATATAGAGGTAGTCTAGCCGGTTTCACGTAATAAATGCCGCCGTCTGATAGACAACTATAGTTCGATCAGATAATGGTTTTTTGAAGGACTGCACAATCCGACACTTTGTCAAGTTTAAAGTTTTGGGAAAATCTTACACACCTTAATTAGGAGAAAAACTGGACGAAATAAGCCATGCAGGTTGATGCAAATCTAATCAAAATCGTAATTGACTGGGTTGGTCAAATTGAAAATATCGGTCATTTAGTTTAAGAAAACAAGTATAATTTAACCGATTGTCATAAAATAATACTTCCACGTAAATCATTGTTAACTTGCCTACATCTAAAATGTCGTGTCATTGGATCAAAATCCAATGAAACAAATAGTCAGGAATTTCGTCCCAATCAAAATAGAATAAAAAGCATCTAAAGATTTCTATTTTGTCTTAGACTAAATCAAAATCCGGCAAATTCCTGGTAGAATAAATGTATTCAAAATGGATAAAATGTGTGACCTCGTCAATTTAAATGAGAATAAAACAGCGAAATGCATCCTGAATGAATTTAAAAGAAGCGCCGTTACAATACGACCACTGAACACGTGTTTTCCATGAAACGATAGGTCTACATGTGCAAATAAGAAAAAAATGCGTGACCACATCAATTTAAATGAGGATGAAATTTTTTTTGCAAACCAGAAATAATAGGGAAGAAAAATGCATAATGGCATTTAAATGAAGCGCAATCACGCTATAACCACTGATCATGTGATGCAAATAAAGCGCCGTTACGATAGGACTGGGGAAATTCAAATTATAAATTTCAGTTATGTATGTAACAAAGCACATTAAAATAGGGAGATTGCGCCAGCGTTAGCGTGCACGTTAACGCTAACGGTCGTATACACTCCCTAATAATTCAAGAACGTTAAAACAGTTTCAAGACTCAAATGCATTTTTGGTAGACAATATTAAAAGGTATAAATTCGTCTGTTTCCAAAATGGTATAAAAGGGTCAGTGGGTATGGCTGATTCAGCCACACCGTATAAGGTTATGTATAAATTGAGGCGATTAAAATAGTTTAGGTTATACATCGATGAATGAGAAGTACTAGGTCAGCTTATTGTATAGCTAAGGTATTTTTTTTAAAACAAGAGTTAATCAGGAAGTGCACAATTACTGTATCTAGACGAAATTGTAATCCAAAGATGGTATAAATTGTGATATTGACCAGTTTTTTCTAAGTGTATTTTTTTGTTTGCAAAAACTCGATAAATTCTAATGGTCAGTCCTTTGTCCGTCTGTCCACCATGAAGCACCACGTTTTACATTTTTTTTAATCAGTTTGATCTAAAATGCCGTTTAAAATGAGGTCACTTCGTTCAGGTATAAAAACGTGAACGAAATTATAAGCGAGGAGGATGATTAAATTCACAATTAAGTCTGATTCATGGCTGGCCTTATTTGTCAGTGTCTAAACGTAGTTTTTAAGGGGGGAGATGGAGAAGTGGTGATGAAAAACTTGTACCCTTTGTTATCGATGAATTAATATTAATACCAGACACCCATGGAATAAAATCGCTATAAAATAACATTTATGAAATATTCATCAGATGGAAATGTTTAATTAATTTCATGTTTCAGTGTCAATATTTTACTTTTAGTTTTACTATTATATATTAAAATACATAGCTTGCCCATCAAAAAAGTACCACACCCAATTAAAATTGGACATACTTGTATTTAAATTCTTTTGCATAAGGTGGTCATTTCAGCCAATTGATATATATTAAAAAACATGTGGCCAAGTGTTTTGACGAGGCTAAAATTGAAAAACTAAGTCCTTTTAATATTATGTTTTTTTTTTTAATTTGGCGTGGTCGGGTGGTCATTAACCACTGTTTATCATCCTTGTTTTAAGGGTTTGTCTCTTTTGCACATCTATACTAACTAGAAGTCTTAAGATTTTTAAAGCTTTTCTTGGTTGTTGGTTTGTTTCAACCTCTTTGAGGACCATTTTGACCAACTTTCACACGTCCTAGAGAGTTGAAATTTTGCATACAACTCAGTCTCATGGTACATTTTAATCTATGATAGTTTAGTATAGTTTGGTAAAACTATTACGACCAAAAATTTGCAATTTTAAATGTAAAAAATGCATTTCTTAGCTGCAACGTACAACAATAACACACTATGCAGCGCTGGGTGGTAATTTAACAACTTATTATTTAGTCAAAGACAAAATAGTAAACGTGACCAAGGCTCTTAAAGCTATAGTTAACTTGATAAATAATACTATAAAAGGCAAAATTTCGCCATTAACATTAGAGGACGCTTCCCAGTTCGTATTACCCATTAATTTCACGTTAAAAACCTGCTTAATTTTTAAGGTCGCATCCCTTCGGATTAACATTTTCCGTGCATCCTAGAGCAACGATTTTGTTTCTGTGTCAAAATTTAACGCTTATTATTATTTTTTATAATTTCCCAAATGATTTTTTGTTACCCCGTGCGTGTTGTAGCAAAACTTTTTTCTCGCTTTTTCGCCTTAAAACGTGATTTTTAGTCCCGCCATTTGTTGAATGGAGGGCAAGGCAATATATCCGGAATGCTGTGTATCTCTGATATAAAGTTTTATTTTTATTATCATTATTATGATTACTATAAAGGCCCTGGAGAGTGTATACATGTGACCCGAAGAACCGAAAACGTTATAAAGAGGCTGACCCGTTCCTCCTAAAACTAATTAACTAAACGAAGGCTAAATTCATTTAGAGATTATAACGTTGAGAAAAAAATTTCATAGTGCACTCTTTCTTATCGTAAACACTTATCAAAAATTTCCCATCGTTGCAAATGTTCAAAATCGGGGCTGGCGATTTTCCTTGACAATTAAGTGGCCCCTGAGCCCAGGGTGCCAAAGTCCTTGAAATAAATGCACCAGACTATAGATTCTAGAGTTGTAGTGAAATTCTTGTACCGTTAATGAGTGGTGCCTAACGTCTTATTTATTCACTGAGTGAATAGCTGAGTAACATTTATTATTAAGCATGCTTTGCACGTTGACCACAAGTCCATGTTAACCTTCGAAATGAGTGGACAATTTCGATTTTAAGATAATACAATACATGCACCTGGGCGACGTCAACACCTTTTGGTGAACAGGAATGTGAATATGGGCCTATAATGTTACGGTAAGAACAGTGTGGAGCATGGCATAGCATATAAGCAAAGCCATGGCTTGAAATGCATTTTGATTGGTTCTTCAAAGGCAGGAATTTTAGATTGCCCAAATTAGCATACTGCATTTTAGGCCATATGCCTATGCTCATGCTATGCCATGCTCCACGCTATTCTTACCCTTAAAATTCATGTACTGTACATGTGGATGTACATTGTACATGTAGGTTCAAAAATTAAACAAGAAAAAAACCAAGCATCTTAAATAAAGGTAGGGATCGCCACAGAAATTGATGTTTAACTTTTCTGTCTTCTCCAGTTTTTAAAACCAATTTTCCCTGACCATCCTCAAAATTATGATAATATAATGCTGTTTTGAAACGCAATTTATGATATTGGTATCACACAAACTATTAATTAGCTTTCCTCCTTGTCTTATCTGAATTAAAAACTCAAACTAATTAGAATTAAAGGAGTTTGGCAGATATTAGTGACATTAATTAGGGAAATTTCCCATTTTTATAGATGAGCATTGGCTGAGTATGCCATATTTCTTAACTTATGTGCTACCTAGTGCCTGGCTATGTGAAAACAAATGTAATATTCATATAATTTCCCTAACTTTTTCCAAATAAATCAATTTTTTCTTATCATTACAGGTTTTCCAGGTCTGGGGGAATCAATTAATTCATATTGAGGGCAAAGAGCCCTAAATAAATAAGAAATTTTAACTTCCAGTACATGTATTTTACAAAAATGATTTAGGACATCTTAACGTGTAAATAGAATAGCAATAGTTCACAGTAATAGCAACTTAAAATATGTCAATGATTATATATGCAGGTGGTGGACAAAATAATGGAAACGCTTTAACAGAGGCATACTGTGTATGTCTTTATAGGACAAAATATTGAAAACATGTATTAGAGACTGAGATTGTTTCTTTATAAACTACAATGTACTTCGAATAATTGAAAATTTTAAGATACGATTTAATAAACATTGTTGGAATTACAATTCAGGAATACGTTTTATGCCATGCTGAGATCGTTTCTTATTTCTGAGGGATATTTTTTAATATGATTACTTTAATGAGTTTCTTCATTTCAAGAAAATAAGCACAGTGCAGTTACCCCACTTTTTTAGCAGACACATTTTGCATTTCGTAAATTTGGAAATCGGGAAATTTGTGACCTAAAATGTGTGAAAATGTTAACATTCATGCAGAAGCCTCCTTGAAATGTATTTGAAAGGAACAACAAAAACTGGCTTAACTGGGCTACGGTAGCATTGAAATTAAGCTCACTTAACGGTTTCTTGTTTGGTAAAGCGTGAAAACCCTCGTTAAAAACTATGAATACGTTTAACTCTATGGTCTGTTTTGTGGTTGGAAAAGAACTATTAAAATTGGGACGCAATTTATCAACAAAAAATCTCATCCATTATGGCACAGCAAATAGCATTCAGAATGTAGTTTTTACAAAATTTGGAATTTTTCTTAGCAGCCTACAGGGTTTTCCCAATAACATTGTACCAAACATTATATTTCGTTAACTCGCTGACCCAAATTCTATGACAAGTATTGGGTAACAATAATTGTGCCTGTCCAAATTCGGTTAGGAGAAAAATCTTTATGAACCAAAACCTATGCAAAGTTTTTTGAAACAAATGGTTACAAATCCGAATTTAATAAAAAAACTATAGATACAATTTGTGAAGATACATTTAGTAAATTTGTTATATAAAACCTCTCTTGTCCAAATCTCAATCCGAATTTTGAAAAAAAAAAGTTTCACATTAAATTTCTGAAGAAAGTTTTACGTCAAATTTCTGAAGAAAGTTTGTCATCAAATTTCTGAATAAAATTTTGCATCAAATTTATGAAGAAAGTTTTACATCAAATTTATGAAGAAAATTTTACATCAAATTTATGAAGAAAGTTTTATATCAAAATTATGAAGAAAGTTTTATATCAAATTTATGAAGAAGATTTTATATCAAATTTATGAAGAAAGTTTTACATCAAATTTATGAAAAAATTTTTACATCAAATTTATGAAGAAAGTTTTATATCAAATTTATGAAGAAAGTTTTGCATCAAATTTATGAAGAATGTTTTACATCAAATAAATGGAGAAAAATTCAGTAAAATTCGTTTTTTTAAAACCATTCTCAATCCGAGATTTGAAGAAAGTTTTACATCAAATGTATGGATCTAAATTCAGTAAAACTTGTTTTTAAAACCTCCTTTTCCAAACGATGTGTACGTTTTAGGTTAAGCTTCCTGATTCAAATGATACAAGAATTTAAAAACGCTTTCCCTTTTTAAATTCTGATCTGTTGAGCATTTTCCAAAAACCTTTATTTTCTTGAAATTTTAACGAAAAATCCCTCTTAAAATATGTGTTTACAGCCTTAAAGAGCACACAAGCCATTGATAAGAATTTAGTGTAATTTGAATAAAAACGGGTCTTTTTTTCCTGATCCTGGACAGTCTCAATCGACTGCAATCAAATTTCTTATTTAAAAGGGTTAATAGATTTGTCGTTATTATTTCGCTATCTTAAGTGGCTCTTAAATTGGCGGAAAACTCTGGCATATACATTGTACATTTTTGAAACAGGGAGCCTGAAGCAATTCAGTAGGCCAGTCCAAATATGTTATCGTTTCAATTGTCCACTATATGTTGCCTTTTGTTATACATGGCAGCCATTATCGTTGTATGACTGCACGCAGTCTGTATGCATTGTATTTCATTTTAATATCGCTCCATCATGGCCTACTAATCACGCTTTTTCACGCCCAAGCCTCCAGCCTCGATACCAACTAAGAAAATAGAAAAAAAAAATATTAACCCTAACACAAATTTAGCGCCCAGGTACAAACGCCCAACATTGAATTTTTACCATTATATACACAATGCTGTAGACGAGTGACCGAAATGAAGTTCCTGCAAGGAGGACACGCATACAGTCCCTCCCATGCACTTAATTATACCCCCCTTACAAATTTTATTTCGTTCAGAATGCAAATCTAAGCTAGAAAAAAATCATATTTTGCCAGGTTAAATTCCGTCATGAAAGCATTGCACTCACTCACTGCATGCTATGCAGTATACAAATATGGATGTGATAATGTCAGTTTTCTGATGACCACCTGGTGTCTATTTAACCAGTATTTTTTTTTAAACATATTGTATGAGTTACTGCATATCTAAGGATGGCATATTTGAATTAAAACTAATCATGAGCTTAATAAATTTATTTTTAATCTAGGAAATGTTTCATTTATTTAGCATAATGTTTACAAATGCAGATGTAAAACAACAAATAAGGAATGAAACTTCTTCGTGGGAATTAAGGTTTCAGAAATGTTTTGATTAAACTATGACTAAGGCCGGAATTCATAGTCGTATAAGTAGTACTTATTTGTATACTTTTAACACACAAGTAGTGCTTATTCGACGACTATGAATTCCGGCCTTAGTGTATACACAAGAATATGAAACAAATAAACAATGAAAAAATGTCAAAAGGAAATGCCAAATTAGGTCAATTTTGACATAATATTCCTATTCATAATCATCATCGCCACTTACAGAAAATTTGATTTTTTTCAAATAAAACAGTCAATTCTGCACTTACACATATCTGACAACTACCTGGAATTTCAAAGAAAACTAAACTTTAAATTAGCATTTTTAAGGCTTTATCTTACAGTTACTAGCTATTTTCATACATTTGTTACATCTTTATTCATAGAAAACTTAAAAACGCACAGTTATAACAATTATAAAGATGTTGGAGTATTTGGTAAGTATTTCATCTGTGTATTAAGAGGAACTTAAATATACATGAAAATGCATATGTAATGCCGACCCCTTTTTAATGGCTTTCGTACTTTACTTTGGCTGGACATTAATGACCCAAAATGTATACAAATATATACACATAAACCTGACCTTGGTCCACCTATAAATCTATATATCGGTTAATGTACCATCATCGACATCTTGTTGTTCGCAATGGGGTATCATTCGACATTTTTAATGGGTCATTTTGTCAACAAACTGAGATGTAACTTAGATAAATAGCCTTGGATATTTTGGTCATCCGCTATCTTGACCCGCATGCTAGGCTTTTTGAAATTTACGATAAATAATAACACCTCCAACAGCCTAGTATATATCCTTAAAATGTTGCATTTGGAAAATAGAGCCATCATGAGACACATAACAAGGTTACTACCATTGTGAAATGAAGAATAAAAACACAACGAGGTGAAATACATTATCATCAATGGCTTGTATAGCAAGTTTATACAATTCGACCACCAGATGTCTAAGGTTAAATACAGAAGTTTAAAACCATTTCGTTGCATTTTGCCATTTATCAATCTCATCATGCAATTTATAACGAAAATCATTATACAGGGTGATCCAAAAATCAGTGCCACCCCACTTTTTTAAACCTTAAGCTATACAGTACATTTAGTTATGAAAATGATGTTTATGCAGTTAAATAGGAAGAGGTGTGTTCTATCCACTGATGTTGTTAGATTTTACATAAGACCATTTTTTCACGGAAACCCAAATTATAATTTTTCAGCTGTAACACTTAGGTACTTGTAAAATCTAGCAACATCAGTGGATAAAAAACACATGACTTCATATTTAACTGAATTTTCAAAACTATTAGATGGGTATATGTGGGATATGGCACTGTCTTTTTGACCACCCTGTATAACTCTACTAGTATAGTGAATTAGGTGCAAGTTTTGTTTCGCCTTCCTTCACTTCAATTTTTTGCATACACCATGTACATGTACATGCATTTTCTAAATATTTCATGGTTTTCATTTTCTCGTAGTCTCAAGGAGAATAAATTCGTTCCGCTTTCACTTGTTGTTTGAAAAATATTGATTATTTTTAAATTGGTATGAAGACCATATCATCGATTTTCCATTTTAATTTACTTAAACTCTAAACATATTTTTATAAATGCGCGTGAAAACTGAAGATGAGAAAATTAAACCTCATTTCATTCAGAGACTGGACAATAGGATCACCTTAAGATAGCTAAGACAGCTATAGAAAAAAAAAAGAGATTTAATTTGAAACTACCCTGGGTGCCAAATAGAAAACTGGTCTACCTTTAGCGGACTACTTTATAACTCTAAATATTGCAATTACGATTATCGATAAGTGCGTTAGTGGATGAGTTAGCATATCTATTAAATAGTTTTTGTGTTCCACTTTCTCAAATTGAAATGATAGCACTTGCATCTTTTATTTTTGAGTAACTGGAAAAACTTCCTGGATTAATATCAGTGCTAGCAAATATGGCAAACCTCATTTCATACAAAATTGTATTACTGCATACACGTGCTCATGTAAAAATATGTTTTTTTGAAACCTCTTTAAAAGTTTTACAAAAAAAATTAATTCTGAATAGTCATCCAAAATACAATCATTTGTTACTACGTGTAAGTTTCCAATAAATAAAAATGCATTTACGAGTCAAACGCTTTGATGAAATAACCTGTAAATAGGAATGGTTAAGGGTAAAAACATAATGCTACAGTGCTATCAGCGATTTAAGAAAAGCTTTATTCTAGAATGATTCTGGAATCAATGATTGCAATCGAACATCTTAATGTTTTCGATACCATTCAGAACTCATTAAAATCAAGAATGATTCATCATGCTCTATTCTTTGATGCACCGCTATACTATGTACGGGTGCATCGCGAATCGCAATTACATGTACATGTACATGTATGTCTTTAGGAATCATTCTAGAATGAAGCGATTCTTTAATCGCTGATAGCACTATGTTTTTACCCTTAGGGTAAAATCATGATTCCTAAAGACCTGCGATTCGCAATGTACCCGCACATAGTATAGCGGCGCATCATAGAATAGAGCACCACATGATTCTAGCATGAATCCAGGACCCCCATCGAGTTTGTCTTTTCTAGAATCATTCTTGATTTTAATGAGTTCTGAATGGAAACGAAAACAACATGTTCGATTACAGTCATTGATTCCAGAATCATTACAGAATCATTCCAGATTCATTCTAGAATGAAGCGATTCTTTAATAGCTGATAGCACTATAGCACTATGTTTTTACCCTTACTATAACAAAACTGGCATTTCTCTCACTCCACCTTAATGAAAAACTACATGTAATGTACATGTACATGTATTTCACTCTTCATTTCGAATACCGGTATACAGACCCTGATTTAACCTCGGCCTAAATTGTTTTTTGCTATCAAAATGAACTTGACACGTTAACTAAGCAAGGGGCAAATGGCTTTTTAAGGTGCGGTCCTAAGAAAAAACCTTGAATGATTTCTCATGACTTTGGTGATTCATGTGCCAATAACTTTAGGAGTACGTGTGATATAATGACCCCATAGAGTTTAAGGGTTAACATTTTTACTCTACCGTGTATGGCACATAATGGCAAGGGAGTCCACCCCCTTAATCGGTAGTTTTGATGCAATGAAAAACAGTTAACTGAAGGCTATTGACAAAAAAAAAGTATGCAAGCTTACCATAGACGGAAGTGGAATGAAAAATAACGGTACAAAAAATAGACTAATAATTATAATAAATTACCATTTATCCTTGACGAAATATACGGTACCATAAATGATCACCCTGATACTCCCTCATTTGCCCGCCAGAGAAACTTTAGTTAAAAACAAGTTTTCAGAAGGAAAAAAAAAAAACAATCAAAATTTTAGTAATTTGCAAGTTGAATTTTGGACAAGCTCCCTCTAGCGTTGTACCATTTTCTTTATTTGTAATTCTCCAGTAGTTTTATACATGTAGTTGGACCGTAACCCTTCCTTCCATAACTATGCTGATTAATTATAATAATTACGCATTAAATCAAGAAATTGCGAGCATGCAGCGTCCTTAATTAGCCATACCTATAGCAATACAATTAAAAGCAATTAACTTAATCTGGGACAGGTCTAGAGGATAGCGTGTCATGCTATTTACACACTATAATCTATACATTATGTATATAGAAACGGAAGGAATATATAATAATCCACGATGCTTCATTTGCATAACCGTGGAGATGCACAGATATTGTATAATACATGACCTGTAGCATTAATCATCAACTGGTTATTAAATCAACTATGAACATTTTAATGAGCTTTATTCAGATGATCATGGCAACTACTTTATACATTTGGAAGTAAATAGAATGGAATAGGATTTTTTCAAAATTGGTTTTGAATAGTTTAGCTCAACACATTAATTTAGAGACTATTCTTTGAACATTTATTGAATTAAACACCAAAATCGTATAGATCTAAGTCAAAATCAATTTTTTTAAAATGATGTATTAAGTGTGAAAACACTTTTCATTAAAAATCTCTCATCATGTACTACTAATCTTCGCCTATTTCACTCCCTTAAGTACTTAATGAATGAAACAAAAGAATAGGGACAATAGGAAGACATTTTCACAATCGTAGATCTGATTTTGAAAATATTTTTTTAAAAAAACAAAGCCATTGTTTGTGCCATTGTTTCGCTCTCATTAAAAAGTGTCCTTCTTGGTGGAATTCTAGTGTCTAGTGCCGTAAGGCGTTTCCTAACCTATTTTTTATGAACCTTGTTAATGTTTAGTGCCATCATTTTTAATCGACCATTAATAATAATTTTTAGATAAAAAGTTGAACATATCTAATAATGTTTTGTTGTTGCACACTATTGTATAAAGCTGTCTACCAACATACCATATACATGTAAATAGAATAATGTATAATAAAATCACATGTATAGGCTATATTTCTTTTGAATATATGATAACAGTAATGGTAGTATACAATACATTCATGAACTTTATTTTAAAATAACTTTTAAATAAAGTGGGTAATTTGGACGAAAAGCAGGAAATTAGCATTTTGTCAGTGATTTAAAATTGCCTATTTTTTCTGTGAGAATATAATACAATATACATTATTGGATATGTTCAGAACATGTGTATAATTTGACCAGCTTTGTATTACAACTTAGTCCCGTTTGGCTGTATACCAATTTTCAGATTTTCAGAGGTATTCACGTCATGGTGCCTGTTTCTAGTTTTTTAGAATAATTCTCACAAATCTGGGTCAATTTAGGTGACAGGCAAAGACGTCTTTGTGGTTAGATCCGTGACAAAATTTTGGAAATAAACAAAAAAAAATTCATGAATGAAATGCATTGAGATTGAATGAATTGTATTGGAAACTGAAAACTTGTCCTCGATTAATCCATGTAGCTTTGAAGTGATATCTCTCCGAAATATTTAAATAAAACCAATTAACGCAATATTTCAGGATTAAAACAGGTTTTTAGTACTCTTATTTGTTATTAACAGCATTGAATTGTTGATAATTGATTTATTGTTCGACATGTAAATGTCATTAATAACGATAATTTTAATCAAATGGAGATTTAAGTATCATTCAACTCAAAAAGCATAATTAAAATAATATATAAATCTGTACCAAATTTCATTTTTACATAGATATTTATATAAAAAAATGATCGGTATTTTTAATAAAAATTTCATGCATTTTCAAAATAGTCATATATGAATAGGCTATTATATTATTAAATCCAAATACCATCATGACAATGGCTTCAGACACACAGATATGATTAATCAAATTTAATGATATCAATTTGCAGGAATTTTATAATTATACTTAATTGTGATTTTTTTCAGAAACTAAAAAAAAAAATACAAATGCTTAATGAAACAACAGTAGCCTAAATTCAGCAATTTGTTGAGAGAGGCAGAGAAAGTTCGTATTTCCAGAAGTACAGGATGAGAACTTTTTGAAAAAACTGTATTAAAGGGGTTGAAATATTACCTGAGAGCAAAATACACGCTTACTTAACAATGCGGAGCTAATCTGGTTATATTTTTTGAAAATGTTGTTTTCCTATAAAATTATAATCCTTCGGTCGAGTTAATTTCGAGAATTTCGTGATTAATCTTTCGTTAAAACAACCGTTATTAAAATAGCAGAACGTGAAAATAAATAGAAAATTAAAAAGTCTACGCAAAAATTAACTTCATTTTGACATACATTAGTTTTTTCAGTAGACCTTTCCCATTAATAGCATGCACGATTTATCCTATAAGTTATTTTCAGTAATGGTACCACAAGATTAAAAAATTATTAATTATTGAAATTTAACAGTTATTTGCAATGCGTCATTTGTTTTTAATGCATATCTTTAAAGAGACTAAAAACAAAACTAGGGCATCCCAAACAAAATTTGGGAGATAAATATGATTAAATTCATTTTAAAATATATTTCATGTATATTTCAAATGTAGGCTACTTTCACCTGTTCCTTCAATAATTTAAATATTATATAAATTTTAATTTTATATCGCTTACTTTTTTATTAAATTAACGTGTTGAATTAAAATATATTGACTGAAAACAAAGTTTTGAAAAGTTTTGAATTTATTTCCTAAATTCGATATTTCCAGGATTGTATCACTAATGTACAATACCTTGTCAAAATCAACAGCTAGTATACTTTTCTGAATACTAAATATTCTAAATTGTATTCATTTTTCGACGACTGAAAATCAAGTGTACTTTACTGAAAAGTGTACTTAGAAGTATACAAGAAATATACAAGTTAGAAGTGTTTAAAAAAAATGCACTCGGTATACTTTGCCAAGTATATTTTGATAAGGATTCTTTTTAATAAACTTAAAATTACATTTTAAATTAAAAGATCCATTGCCAAAATCAACATTGTATTTGGTATACTTATCTGAATACTTTTATTACATTTGAAATTAAAATGGCGGTAGGCCATCGAAGGGCCACAAATGGCCCGCGGGCCGCGGTAAGAACACCCCTCTTGTACAGCCTGAATACATTGCAAATTGTCTACAGTACCAGTTTGAAGAATAAGGGGGGGGGAAAATAATATGAACAACATATGAAACGTGTTCCCAAGCACACCTGTCAAACGTAACAAGGTGTTTTGAACAGGTGCTGCTTTCGACTCGTTTCCGTAAAGTTTCCTTCGACTGTAGGTGGAATTAAGCTCAATAATTTAGGTCAGCATGGCCATTTCCAATGCATCTGACTGTTCGTCCCCTGGACCTGATTTCCCCTTTTGCTCATCTTCAATTAGTTTTGACGAGCAGTGTTGAAAATGACAATGGGCAAAACGAATGAATCGTAACAGCATGTCGAAACAAATCAAAGATAATGCTTTGGAATGAATCAATTATGTGTCAATCTTGTTACAAAATGTTCAGGACTAAGGGTTTCGAATTTGGTACAACCCTTTTGGTACAACCGGATCTGTTACCAAAAAAAATGCCATGAAGTTCTTCCATGTTTTAAATTAGATTGGAAAAAATGTTTTTTCTTAAAAAAACTAACTTAAAAAACAATTTCAGTGAAGCAGATTGTGTTCGCAAAATCGATTAAGCTTTTTATATCAGGAAATGTAATTAATGAATGGAATTCGAAAGCGATTGGGTTGAAAACACTATAAAACATAGTTTTTATTAACTATATGACGAGAAAAATAAACGAAACGATGTATATTTTAAATTTAGATACATTGTTGCGTTCAATTTACATGTAGGCTAAGTAAAACCTGCTAAAGATGACCACTGTATACAAATGGTCGCTTTATAGAACATTTTTATGAAGGAAAACATACATGTATGCATTAAGAGCAATTTATGATAAGTGGTCACTATGCAGAAATGGTCACTTTACCAGGTTTGACTGTAGAATTGCAGAATTGAAAAGCAGTGTTTTAAAAAGTCACTGTGTACTTGCTCTAAAGCTGGCCTGCACTTATCAAACATTATGAAAACTTGCTTATCATCAACCATATTTACACAAATATGATTATGCAAACACCAATATGTTTTACTATTCTTAATGTTTTAATCTGTTTACTCCTTATATGATGATCAAACATTTCGAGCAGTAGTGCAGATGCTCATTTTATCACCAATCCACAATGATAATGAGATTATGGCTAGTTGCATAAAATGTTATTGTTAAGGGATTCATGTCATGGAATCCTAGTCTCGTAAACCCTCTGATGACCACCTTGGGGTCTATGTGACCCCAATATTTTAAAATATTTAAAATGTTAATTTCAAAAGTTTTTTATTTTCATATATTTGGGTTAGGTAAGGTTATGTATAAGTTCATCCCTATTAGAAAAATTTACTGGACCAGTATTTCATAACCTAGTATCATATTGAACCCTATGGGAAAAAAGTACATGGTCCTGTATGGTACTGTGTTATGGAATACTGGTCCCAGTATCTTTTTCCGATAGGAATGTTACTGTTATATTTGAAAAATATCAATTTTCTGGATGTGGCAACGTTTCCAGTGATATGAGGCAGCATTATATCAAAATTGATCCAATTTGCCACATTTTTTGTTTGTGTATTAACTTAAGCATAACATTATTTTCAAAAAAATTCAATTTTTGGTTCTACTGCTAGTTTGTTTTCCATTTGCATTTTAAATACTTTATGCTAAATAAATGAAATATTTCCCAGAGGAAAAACAATGAGTAATTTTAATTCAAATAAGCCATACTTATATATTAATATATTTTAAAAATTCCTTGGGTTCAAATAGACCCAAGGTGGTCATCAGAGGGTTAGCAGGTATTCCAACAGTAAGGCATTTCCTGTAAAGATGTGCTAAGAAGTGCATATATACTATTCTGAAACTCACCATTTCCGGAACTGTTTAACTTCTCTATATTCTTCTCTAAAGGGCTTCTTATTAGAATACTAAAATTGAAATTGCACTTGAAATGTAGTTTGCATAATATCAATATCCTGAGGCTTTTGATTAAGTTGTTGGAAGCTGCAGCAGTTAAGAAACGCGATGTTGATCGTTCACAAATATTCCTCAGAGTGCGCTTGGCCAGTCGATTTGCTCTATTTCATTCCCCCTAAAACGAGGCAGCCCGTGAGAAAAATTCACACGAAATTTGAAAATAAAAAAAAAAAGCTCGTAGGTAGGTGCAACGGTGTTGTACGAGCAACCGGTCAAACCACCCTGGCGGCCTTTAGAAACGTTACTCAGACTTTTCTTTTCTTCAGGTTGTTCCTGGATATAGTTGTTGCCTCGATAGGCACCACTCGAAATTCGCGACCTCGATGAGAAATTCAGACCAACGGGCCAATCAAATGACTTGGACCGATTTCAAAATACTTCAACATTGAACATTGTGAAAATGGCAATTTCAAAGGTATCGCCAAATTCAATTTATACACATCATGTCCATTGAGTTGTCGATTATAGATTTGGGGATATGAGGTTAACATTCGCAGTTCCTCCCTATTGAAAAATCGCATTGTATGAGACCTCATTGCCTTTGAGATTATGCAACATCCCATTGTTATACATGTATCCCAATTGAAAATATAAACTGATGAAATCGTGTTATTAGCAGACTCATGTCACACAGAAAAATCCCTTTGATATGCAAATAATTGTGCATTTTGTGATAAAAGCATAAGTTTTGGAACAGAGCATGTTGAATAAGTATAAAACTGAACTAGATATTGGAGCAGATCCACAAATTATGCTTTTATCACAAAATGTACGATTATTTGCTTATCTGAACCACTAATTGGATGGGTTCTCTGAAATTTTAAATGGGGAATTGCGGATTATGAATCTGCACTAAAAACACTTAATTGCGTCTACATTTTTTTCACATTATGTTAGATAGAGCTGTAATCGATGAAATTACATAAATCTTTAGAAATTTGCATCAAGCAGGTTTTCTTATCTTGCTATTCCCCCCATCATTACAGCGGCATCTAAGATTATGTGAAAAAAAGTTTAGATAAAACTTAGTGTTTTTAGCACAGATTCATAATCTGCAAAAAAATGGGGGTCCTATTTCAAATTTCAAAATAATGCCCCACAGTCCCCTTAATTAAAGGGGGACCAAAGGTTTTAAGAGGCCAGTTCACAGTGCCCTTATATCTAAATCAGTTCTATACTTATTCAACATACTTTTCCATCTACTTTTCGTGACTCTTCTAGGTGAATAGCACAGTATAATTTGAAATTATGAAATTTTTAGCGAATAATAAATATTTTATATCATAAACAAGTGATTTTCACAAATTCAGCATTGATCGAGGAAGTGTCTTGTTGCATAAAGAAAAAAGTTTATTTTAATATTTCTTGTTTTTAGTTTTGTGGTTTTAAACTATGTAAAATTATTCTAATGCTTTTTTTTCTTGCAATTCTCAGCATTTAAAAGTGGATAAAACTTTAATCGTTTCTAAACCATTTCTGAATGTGCACAAAAGCAGAAAAATGATGATTATAGTTATAGAAAATATAGTTTTCAGCAACTAAAAAACGTCAGTTATAGTTTCCTGCTTCTGCATTAGATAAAACCACCTTCTATATACATGTACATGTAGTTCTAATATTGAAAGGCAAAGAAAATTTCACACAATAAATGTGAAGTTTTAGAAAACTTAGCAACGTTGCTTCCATGTGATTTCATTTTTAAAAAAAAGCTGTCCATCATCCATGGCCAAGAAAAAATTGGTTTTTACGTAGCCTTGTCAATTCAAATAATCCAAGGTTTCAGTTACGGATGGTCACTTCATCTTCCAAAAAGTTCAACTCGTTTGCAAAT
Organism: Xestoiulus laeticollis; assembly: GCA_034698905.1. Taxonomy (NCBI): domain Eukaryota; kingdom Metazoa; phylum Arthropoda; class Diplopoda; order Julida; family Julidae; genus Xestoiulus; species Xestoiulus laeticollis. The sequence continues at coordinate 39,772 of JAQGCC010000116.1, read as the reverse complement.
GTTTGGCCCAATTTGCGTTGAAAACAACTTAACATGCAAACCTCACTGTTATACAAAGTCTGAATGTCACCGTGCGTTGAGGTCAGCACTAATTTCTTCATTTTTATATACATGTACAATTTTTCAACCAAAAAAAAAACTCATCTCCTAACATGGGTCACATTAAAAAATAGGCCTCTACTCTACTGACCTTATGTCCAGAAACTCGAAGCAGGAAAAAAAGGGGGTTACACAGGTTTCAGGCTAAAATGTCTATGTTAAAATTTAAAAATCTGAACAATATCAGACGAAGTTTGTGTCTGTCCCAGCATACATGATGAAGAAAGTGGGTTACTACAGCAGGAAGAAAAGTTTTTTGGTGTAGTTACAGGATAACAGTAGTGGTTTCCTCTGTATTTTGCAACTTTGAAAACAGGCAAGTATATGTACACCTGTATGCCTACTTGATAAAGGGGTGTTTTCCACTTGAGGGTCAAACTGGCCTTGCTATGTCTCCCCTCGAGTGTCACCTTGTCCCTTACCCTCACATTGATTTACATGGTGGGGTGCAACAATAGGTGGAATTCAGTGTAAGAAAAGACTATAGTCCGTTATTCAAATAAAACCGTAAAAATAACTGGAATTTGTAAAGGGAATATTGAATCTGACATATATTCCCACTGCATAGCAAGGACGGTATTGACAAATACGTGTATATACACTGTAAATACATTGTAGATACTGAAAGTGCAGTATTATCCCTCGGATGTCCACAAGGATTCCTCGAAATTTATATAAAAACTAGGTTCAATCAAATTACATGCAAGTGGATATTGATAAAAAAAAACGATATGATCAGACCTAAATTACATTATTTTATAGTGATTTTTTCAAAACACGTTCGGGTAATTCAAATTGCAAATCGAACTTGTTATGAGTTTCCTAGCGTGGAAGTAATCGGTCAGCAACCGGATAGAGATAAATGTCAAATTTAATCAAAATTATTAATTAAAAAGGTAATAATCGGGAATCATAAGCTGGTTATATGAGTTTGAGAATTAAAACTTACTTCCTTTTTGAAATATTGTCGACATACAATGTACATGTAAGGAAGACAACAAATTCACTGGGACATATTTATTTTCTATTTCTTGCGGATATTAGATTATTTTTATATTTTAACCCAACCCATGCACACATCTAGAATTCAAAACATGTGGCACCTAACAAAATTTTACATTAATTATGCTTACATTTTCTATAAATACGTGAATCTTTTACAAGTTATTACAGTTCTATAGTGACAAAGATAATTTAAAAAGTTAACATCGATTTTGATACTAAGATGGTTAAAAAATTGTATTTTCCCAATAAAAAATAATGCTTCAATGAATATTTTAATTTCTCCATTTGTACAAAAATCTAGCCGTAGGAATATTTCGAAATGGACGAATCAATAATATTATATTTTCATTTTTTTTTTTTGTTCTAATTACTACCAGTAGACGAAATTTGTAATGGAAAAATGCATTTGTTTTAAACCCCTTGCTAAATTTCAATTTGACGCCATTTTATTAAATATTTTATTGAAGTTAATTTAGTTAAATGCATAATTTATTCCTATATAACTGCATTATATCGTCTATAACTAGCAAATGAGAATTAATTTGCCATTCTGGTACATATTGCACCTGACCACTGTCCATAGATGAAGTTAATAATATATTTAAACTTTTCCTCCATATTTGGTTAGGTATCAGTATTTTGCAAACCTAAATTTGAATAAACGTTGTTTTAATAATTTTTTTCTCGTAACAATCGATATATTATCATTAGAAATAATTTGGAAAAAAAAGGATGTAGAAAATTTCGAGCATTATTTTATGCACATTTATCTTTCAAAAATCTGCGCCACAACCCTTATTAACCAGGTGGAGAAGTGAGCGGTCTACACTATTGTCGTTTTAAAAAATGTAGAGCACAAAAACAGGTTGCTCAAGAAGTTTCCTATAACAGAAACCAGCCTTATGGATGACCTAAATACATCACCTTTTCTTACTTGTTGCACCAATTTCAATTTGTCTGCGAGCAGACTTCCCATGTCCTATCGAAACACCTGGCTTCACCTTAGATATCAATGGGTGGTGCAAATAAATTGGAACTTTAATCTGGTGTTCAAACTTAATGTAAGTCTTAACAGCTATACAATGTGATAAAATTGTACAATTATAACTACTGTTCGCTATGTGAAATTGTTGAAAATAATAAATATTGAGAAATTTGAAATGGGTATATATAGAAATTTCATTTGAAGATTCTTAACAGGTATATATATATATATATCAAATATATCAAATATATATATCAAATTTATACTAAATGAGTTATTTGATGGTATAATAGACGCAAAGGTCGTTTTCTATCCTCCAACATTTTTTTATAAAAAGACAAAGACATATAATAAATAAAGAACTTTGATTTTAAAAGTACATGTACATAGCTTTCTAAAAAAAAACTGAAGTACTGTAGTTACACCTATGTTACACGCCCTGTGCTGCCATCTATTGGTTTCAAGTCAAATTTAGTTGATTTTGAAAAAGAATTTCAAATGATAGAAGACTGTGAGTTATGTAAATTAATTTTAAAATCGTGAATCTATAAAATCTAATTTGCAGGAAACTAATGCATTAATATGAAATATTAGCATAACATTATTTTACTAAATTGACAATACCCTTTGTGGTAGATTCATTCAACACGCGATCTATAATCTAAATTTTACGAAAGCTTTGCAAATATGGCAGCTAACATTATATCTATAAACAAAAATATCCATAATAGATGTGGAAACAACACCTGATTGACAAAAATGATACTCTATGTTAGCGGTTCTCAAACTTTTTTCGCCGCGGCACCCTTGTTAGGATAACAAATATTCGCGGCACCCCTTAATACTTAGGAAAAGAAGAAAAAACTGCAAATTTAATGATCAGTTGTCTTTAAAAACAGGAAATTTTAGAATAAATTTCACACAATGCAGAGTAAAATTCCCAGTAAGTTTGGTAGCTCTAGTTTAAAAATAAAATAGAAAAAACCCAAAAAGTGGAAAAATGCAAAATATTAGTCTTGAGGTTGTTTAATGCGATGAATGAATGCGATAAAAGCGGATTATACTGCTGAATTGCAAAATCTTAGTGAAAATTAAATAATATTGCGGCACCCCTAGCTGGCATTCGCTCACGGTACCCCGTGGTGCTGCGGCACTTAGTTTGTGAACCGCTGCGAGCCATTATAAAATGGTTTTACTTCTAATAACAATTAAGAAAAGTAAATATAAAAAGTAAGTTATTTTTACCTTTTACATATCTGTATTTTGGTAATCCTCATCATACTTTCATTTACATAAAATCAGTTTCCTACTTTTAGAGTACTTTTGATTTTTCCTATTATTCACACATGCAGGTTGCCTAAAAAAACACCATTAACTGGTTTTAATGTCATAATTTAATTCAATTATTTTATTCTTTCAAAAATGATTAATAAAAGGGACCAAACTACTATATATATATAAATAGTTGAACCAACCATTGTTCCAGCAACGTTGAGGTAATTTTCAATCAGTTATTTTTGTATATTCCTGTAAATTTAGAAAGTCAAGTATGATTGAAAGCAATTTCAATAAAAAATAAGAAATTTCACCACATTATTTCAGCTTGCATTTCTATTTATAAAAATATTACAAAAAACAAGTAATTAAATTAAAAAAATAATTACAAATAAAGAAATTATCTTATATGAAGATTTTAGCTATTATTATTTTGAAAAATTGTTTAACAATAAAATTTATATTAAAAATGTAACAAAAATTAATTAAGCAAAATTACGATCTCTATTTTATAATTATTTTTTTACAAATTGTAATTGTTTTCACAAAATCTACACTTTTATAGGCTTCAAACATGTCAACTTTGTACTACACATACACGTACAGTACATATTGAAGTCATCAAACATGGACATAGGTTTTGGACACAAAATTAGACGTTAAACATCATTATTTATTCATAAAATGGGAATACAACGCAAACTACACAACACATAATTATAAATACAAAAATATTGCGTTTAAACAAGTTACATTTTTACACGTATTTTGTTAGTGGGATTTACATAAAAAATGTATGGACAAAGGTACACGAAGTGATGGGGATTTTTTTTTGTTTATGCATCCTTACCTTTCTGAAGCTCGCTGAAAATTTTGAGATGAACATTTCGTTCATCCCGAGTTAAAATAATGTAGCTTTGGCCGAAATCCGCAAGAAGAAAAATATAATAATATCGTTAAACGATGCAAAAAGGGCCAGTAGCGTTACTTCGTGAATGTACATGTACACGCGGCAAAGCGCGGTAGGATGCAAAATCGCCTTTTACGGACGATTTGCAATCCCCATAAGTATATATCTGCAATGTTAAATGATTTTAAATAAACAAACCATGTTACATAATTTGTATTGCATTATGAACTGAAATTTGTTGTAAGTTTTTCATTTATAAGGAAATAAATAAAAATATGGAAAAATTCAGGATTGAAATGTAAAAATATACATTTATTTTAAAATTTGAATTTATTTGATCAGGAAAAATCCGAATTTTATGAAAATCGATTCTTATCCGAACATCTTGTATAGTTAAATAATTTTTCAAGAAATCGTAGATTTATTTAAAATTGGATTAACTTTACAAAAATGTACAATTGCAGGTATAAACTTTAGGATTAAGGGATAAAAATTGTTGATATAATCACCTCGTTACGACAAAGGGAATAAGGGAATTCATGGGGTCATGGCAGACATTTTTGGAGGACAGGGTAGGGTTAAAACTTTCCATTTCTTCAACGTCTCGAGTCATCAATCGCACAAAACCTTACAAAATGCCTCATTTTAAGGAAATTCAATGTCAATAAAATAAATTCGGGTATATGGGTTGTATTCCCCTTACCATATGGCTTTCTTTGCAAACAGTAGGGTACTGATTTGAATTGAAAATACCAAAAGTGAAAATTATTAAAAATGGAAGAAATTTGTCTTTAAAAATGTCCGGTCCCTGCGCCAAAGTGATCAGATACGTCACACTGATCCTGTTCAAATCCTTTCCATTAAAACAAATAAGTGCGGCGCTGCTATGGGTTGGCATTAATTACCGGTCCCACTCGGCACTCACCACCAGAGAGCGCTCGTCAGAAAATGTTAGCGAAAATAATCATCTCGGTCAATAGCTGTATGGTCCGTACTGGGATCCATGGTGATAATAAGGTCCTGGATAGCCGTAACCGTAGCCGTAGGGTTGTTGTTTGCTGGGGTAAACTGGCATCAGGTATTGCATGCTCTTGGACGACTCGGGCTTCCTTTCGTCCCGCAGACATTTGGCAGCGCAGAAGAAAACGATGGCCGAAATGAGGCACCAACCCACGCCGATCCAGCAGATGATGTAAGACCAGCCGTAGAAGAAAGTCACGTTCGTGCGAAGAATCTGGGCAAAAGAAAATTACTCGATTGAAATTTATTCGAGATTTTGTTTTCTACATTGTCTATTTTGTCTGGATTTCAACAAAAACTTGTTTACAGAAGTTCAGAGCAGACAGATTCTTGTTTAGACAACATGATCGACACTACGCTACCCTACAAGTCGTCAGCAGGATTACGCTCGTAATTCTGCATTTCATTTTTACGTGTCAAACAACACGGCACATCAGTAGCACATCAGTAGCACATCATATCAATAAATTTGTCCGAATTTTAGCTCGTCTATCACCTGATTCACACCAACGTTGATGTAGAACGGATGTGGATCAAGAAAACTTTTGCGTGTTAATTCACACCACAAAACTCAGTTAAACTGGTCACATGACCTAGTATACTGTGCCCTGTATACTATAGGTCATGTGACCAGTTTAAACGAGTTCTGCGGTGTGAATTAACACGAACAAGTTTTCTTGATCCACATCAGTTGATCTACATCAACGTTGGTGTGAAGAAGGTGTAAGACCTAGCGATATGGTGCCGCACGTCTAAGGCACTGTGCACACAAGCAGTGCAGGCGCAGTGCAGGCGTGGTGCGGAGCCGCACGGCAACCACATTGTTCGTGTGCAACAGGCCTTAGACAAGTTAAAATTCGTGAACAAACCTAATGTGAAAAAATGACGAAATGTTATTGCATTATAATTCAAATTTGACATTATTAGATGTGCTCATGATGTGCAACGTATTGTCTTTTTAGCCAAATTCGGCAAAGTTAGCAGTATCGGAAGCCGAGAGGAGCCAATTTCCTGTTTGACCAACACGAAACAACTTGTCTGTCTACCCATCATTACATTCGAAATTAAAGCTAATAGATGAAGCGCCATTACAACAATCATTGGCGCCAAAATACAGAATATCACAAGCTTTAACTATATAAGAAAATACCGCTAAGTTTCCCCACCGTGACAATATCAATCATAATGACATTTTCATTTCAAATGTTCTTCATATCATCCCAAACGTTTAATAAACAATAATACCTGTGGCCACGAGTTGAAATAAGCCTCCTTGATCTTGAATCTTTCATAATATTCCTTGCCGTGCCATAATCCGATTCCTCCGGCGCAGAATAAAGCTGGAATTAAGTAAAGGATTAAAATAAGATCAAAATCATCAATACCTCGGTTTTGTACATGCTTGGTAGAGGCAGTAATAACTATTTCAAAGCATTTGAAAATATTCTTTGAAATTACCGGCCAAGAGCATGAAAATTCCTGTTGTCACAATTCTCGAGGGCGATCTCATCCAGCAACCCACAACTCCGACGAAAAAGGAAATTCCGATCCAAAAGAAACAGCAAATGATGAGTGCAACACACGCCCGCGACATATCTGTAGGGGTCAACAAAGAAAACATGGCTTAAAAAATGGCTTCCGTGTTTGGGTTGGTCACCTTGAGACATTAAAGTATTTTTATTGCTTATCCAGTTTAGCCTTACAAAGAATGTTCTTTGAGAGGACAAATTGTCGGGTAGATCTGGTATATGGTCGGGGGAAAGTGAAATATTTTGTAAAAGTCAGGGAAATTCAACACAAATACAGTGGAATTCGCTTATAACGATGCCGGATATTCCTGATATTCCGGGTATAACGATTCCGAACAATGTGTTTGGTTGGTCAGTTATCTTACGTACAGTAATTTTGTACGGATACTACGATGTCGGATATAACGATAATCCGGGCATAGCTATCTCATTTTGAAAATGATACTTTTATTTGCCTACAACGATTTTCTGAGATTCCCTCCCCCTTTCCCATTTTGTAAGTATAAATGTATGTAATGTAATGACAAAATGATTAACAATCCTAAAGTTGTGTTGAATTTTTATTTGAAATCTTATCATTGTTTAACTAATGAAACATCAATTTTCAAAAAGCAAACGTTTTTCTTATTTTGTAATAAATTTATGTCCAATTTAATAATTATAATTATATATTTCACCGCTGATATTTGTTTAAATTTTAAAATTTGGAAATACAAGAACTATAAAGCTTCACAAACTTTAAAATTTATCTTTATTATTCAATAATTGTTTTCTCGATATTGGTATACAAGATTTATACTTTTTCCCAGTTTTAGATAGCCAGTTTCACTTTTTTTATAAAAAAAGTTTTAAATTTCTCCTTAATTTCCACCAAATTGACCTTTACCAAACCCCTTAATTAATTACTCTTCCGTATAATTCAGTCAAAACATTTAATAAATACACGTAAATCAATTTTAAATTTTATTCTTTTTATTTTATTTATTCTTAGGTCCCTTGAAGATCGTTATTTGCGAATTCCATTGTATTTCCTATTATCTCGTTATAAATGACGTTGTTTATTAAATTAATATTAGAGGGAGCGTGATAAAGTCACATTTATCGATGACGTCAAAATGGATATCTGAACGACAAAGCTAAAATTCCTCCTTTTTTGTGCCTTGTCTAAGTTCCTGGTGACTTCCCTGTAGACATTAAGCCAAGCACAAAAACGAGTTTATAGCATTTCTTGCGACTTATTTCAATGGCTGCTTAGCTGCTTAGTGAAGAGTAAATTTTCAAAAAAGTTGAATGACCGGCCATGTGCTTAAAAACACTGGAACTCGGTGGCCTTCCCATCACCACTGGCTGGAGTGGCAACAAAAAAAGGACAATGACCCTAAGCAGAAAAACACAACTATCTCGAAGATTTAGAAGAAAAAAAAACAGAATAAATAAAACTGGTAAAATTATTATATAAAAAAACACCATTGGGAAATCTGAACATATTTATTGCCTGATATTTCATTCAAAGTTTGATGCTTTTAAAAGCCCGTTTTCGAGCCAAATGAAACGTGGGTATCTCCTTATTAAAACATTTTTTTTCTTCTACATTTCATTAACCTTTCATCATGGATCATTAAAATTTGATCGAAATAGCCTTCTATTTTGACTAAATACTTGAATATGCTAAAACTTCCTCATTTAGGTTTATAAAATTTAAGTTTTTTAATTTTTGTTAATGACGATTTTTTTTTTCTGTTTAATACTTCATATCAATATTAAACATGAAAATTATATTATTGTACTTATCATATCTGTCAAATTTATCAATCAAGAATGTCATCGACTTAATGAATTTTACAAATTTTTACTTGGATAATTCACACAATTTCAACACTTAAATGAATTGGTAATGAGTTTTTTTGGGGAAATATAAGACAACAAATATTACGTTGAATTAATTTTGTGTTAAAATGTGAAGATATCTTTAGATTATTATTTTAGTGTTATTAAACTTATATTACATAGTATATTAATTATTGTACTTATGATATCTGGCAAATGTATCAATCAAGACTGTCATTGACATGCTGAATTTTACACATTTTTACTTGGAAAATTCATACAATTTCAGCACTTATATAATTTGGTAATGATTTTTTTTGGGAAATATAAGAAAAACAAATATTGCAACTTTATACTTTAAAGATATTATCAGATTATTATGATTAAATATTAAATATTGTTCTTATGAAATCTTGCAAACTCATCGACCAAAACTGTTATAGAAATTATTCAAGTTTTTACTTGAAATTATCTACTAGTATATAATGTAATTATGTTACACTTAACCAGTTAAATTTACCAAAAGTTTTCATTTACAAATCAAATAAAAGTGTTGAAATTGCGTGAATTTTTCAAGTAAAAACTAATAATGACAATTCAGCAAATGAATTTGTAAGTAATACCAAAAAATACAGATAATTAATGCACATTTGAACAATATCGTACGTGTTCAACATTTGAAATTCGGTTGTAGGTGTGGGCATTTTGTTATTGTATTCTAATAAACTCACTGGTTATCATCCACCTTAGTTTTATTGGCAATCTGTCCTACTTTTGTTTGTTTTTACGCCACGATTATGTATGGTGGCTTCCTGAATTTGGCGTGCATAGAAAATTATACTTACGTAATCTAGCTTTCATATCTTCGGAAAACTGGGCTGATGCTTTGTCTTCTGGTATGTAATAATCGATGTTCACACAATGGGTTTCGGTGGGGGAAATGTACACTTCCACTGAAATTAAAAAATAGCAAAAAAAATGGGTTAAAAATCAATTAAGTGTAACACTATCAACATACGGATACGAAATGATTTACATGTATGTAGCAATGGGAATTCAGACAATAGGCAAATAGGATGAACTCTTCCTATATTTAACCATTCTTTCTCCCAAACAATAATTAATTGAATACAAAACAGGTCAATTTAGAGGTTTGTTTTGGTTACGAAATTCTCACTAAATTAACCCCATAGCCCTTTAACCTACACAGTGTAGCCACACTTTCCAATAGCAGTAAAATTAACTTAAATTTTGATGTATACAGGTTATACAGGAGATGTTTAAATGGTTACTTAATTAATATGGTTTTGGCCACTTTTTGTCTTCAATACAGTCTTAATTTTTATAGGATTAGGTGCTTTAGAGATAATTGCTTCAAGAACAGTCTATGTAATGTACAATTGTACATGTACTACATTCAAAAATTATCTTCACGATAACGTCTGTGTTACCCTGTACTTATTCCTTAATTTTAATAGGGTCATATGCATTTTTATTTATATGTAAAGTTATGTATTGACCGCAACAATTTCACCCTACAGGCTTTAAACCACTATCTTTCAGCAACATACAGCCATCGGCTCCAGCCTTAAAACACAGCTATTTTTGATTTTTTGTGATACATACATTTTAATACAGGTCAATTTTTTTAAAGTATGCAAATTTACATGTAGATTAGTGAAATAAAAACTGGGCCACCTGTGACCACTGAAGTGGCCAGTAAAGCTCTTAACACGAGATATTCTTCTATAATTTGCATATAAACAACCCAATTTCCTGCATTATTCAAAAAGTTTGTTTTATCCTACTCAATGGTAGCTTTATAAGAAATCTCCAAATAAAAAATTGCATTAAATTGGCATTAAATCTATGCTATTTATAACAATAATATCAAAAATTGCTTTCAAAACTAACCACAATTGCACTAATTTACATAGGGATTTTCCTATACCCTGGAGGAAATCAATTTAAGACTGTTTCAAGGACCATTGTCAATATTTTAGGTTTTAAGGTCAGGGAAGATGATTCGTTTGCTAGCCATTAAACAATTACATGTAAGTTTTCCCATCCAGGTGCTTTATTTCGTTTGTTTTTAGTTGCTTTTGCCAGTTGAACCATCATGACCTATAACTAAATACGCTCGGAATATTAAATATGGATCATAGTATCGTGGGAATCATATCAGTCGGTGTTTCAAGTTCAAATTTTTTACGTTATATGTAGACCTAATTTCAACAAAGAAGAAAAAACCATTCATTTGACTCTTTGGCACCTAAAACCATAATTATAGATAATGTACATGTACACCATTTAATAATGTATTCAGGCCTGAATGTATGAACAAAAATATACATGTAGGTTTCAACTTATGGTTTTGCTAGTATTACAATGGGTTAAAAAAATGTGTTAACACGCTATGTTTACAAGATATCCATGCCAACATTTTTAAACCCAGATTCTTCAGCTAGAATCTACAGCACTTTGAATAATTGAAACAAAATAAATGATTGAATTCAGGTAGAAATAAGAGAAAAGATAAAATTCTGACTTAAATTACAATTACTTTTGTGATCTTATTTGAGACTAATGTCAGCATACTTATTGGATTTTATGCAGTTAAATGGAATTGAAACTTACATAAAGTATGTTATACATGTACATGTACACTGTATATCATTTATACAATAATAAATTCCATAAGGACACAAAAGTATAAGTCTTTACCATGGAATGTTTCAAACTTTTAACTTTTATCAAATACAATGTATAATATGTGTGACATACTGCACATGTACAATTGTACACTGTACAATGTATAATGTATTCGCATGTAGACTTAGTACCCTACTGTCATCATGTATAGGTAAATGGCATTGTAAGAGGCAGACAACACTTCACAATTGTTTTTATTTTTATTTAGCTTATTTTAGTACTCGAATTCTTTTAAGAAAGCAAATGCTCTTTAGAATACCTCAAGAATAACACATGGAAATTTTGAATTGAAACCAGACTCAAAAGATGTTTTTGCTGCTTTTTTTTCAACTGGAAACCAAGATGTTAAAAAAAAATTCTTTTGAGCATAGCATTTCACCTGACCGCCTTCACTTCAAGGCTGTCCTCATTTGTGTTTTAAATTTAATTTTCACGATTGGGTTGCTCCAGTTGTAGTTTCATGTTTTTAATGAGGAATTTCTGCACCATTTATAAGTTGCAAATTAAAACACTCCATTCCTTATCGGGTGATAATATGCAATTTATTTGTTTATTATCCGGGTATGATGGCAGATCCTTGACCCTCTGATTATATTTTGTTTCCTCTAAACTTCCTCATATTAAAGAGTCGATTTTTTTTATTAAGAAAACATAAATACATATGTTTTCATATAAACCTTCTTTGACTTTTACGTGTGTTCATTTGTACGTTACTTTTTTAAGTTCACAGATTTTTTTCTTTTGAATAAAAGCTAAATGCCATTTATAGAGCATGACCCTAGACCTCCTATTGAATTACCATACAAATGCACCTGGACTACGATTATCGGTGCATATTCTTGGGTACATTTTCATCAGTAATTAATTTCTGATGGGCCAGTGATTAAAATAAATGTATTCTATTTAACGTCATCCGATGCATAACCACAAGCATGTAAGAAATGTATCAAAAATGAAGAGATAGCAAAAGTAACAATAGGGTTTCTTTTTTCAAGATTATAATCGATATACATAGTTTTGAATCTGTTGTAATTTGTGTACATGTAATTGGTCATTCACGTAGTGACGTCAAAAATGTTATCAAATCAGAATAATTAATTCGATATTGTCGAATTATTTAAAATTAAACAAAGTTTAACTAACTTTTGACATTCATGTCAATCGTTTCTAAAAAAATAATCGTGCAATTATATGTACATGTATACTTGATATACTAAAAGAATATTGTAAACTTCTAGTTTAATTACATACATGTATTAGAAATATTATACGCTCGTAGTATTAATCCAAAGTGTGTATACACGTAATATTAATTATTTAATACTAATATGTAATATTGTATGCATGTACATGTTTGTATAATGTAATTTGTTAAACTATTGGAAGTATAAAATTTATTCAAACTTCTGACAACCTATCCCTAATTATTAGATTTTTCAAAGTGTGTATACAAATGAAATTACAATGAAAATATTCGTAAACCTAAACTAAGCATATTTTCAGTGTTTTCTCCAAATTCTATAAATTTGTAACCTTAAAAAAATCTTAAAATCGTTCATGCCCATCATGCCTCGTGAATGTTTTATAAATAAGTTATACCTGTAGTTTAAAACTTGATGATGTAAATTTACAACTTAGACAGGTGTAACCAAAGTTATTATTTTATAACTTTTTTGAAATAAATATCCTCCACCCAGTATAACGTGACGTTTCTGGCTAATAACAGCGTCACAACATATAATCCATTGTTCTAAAAGCACGTAGTGAACACCCTAATATAGCATTTAGGAAGTGCTGAACCTATTTTCGTGGGAGTTTGAATAATTTCTCTTTAGCATCTCAGACATTATGTCCCCTAAAATGTTGACCCGAGTGTTGGGCAAGGCCGTAACAAATGCTAATTTTGTACAGATATCGACAGTACATGGAGGTGTGCATTTGTTGCAGAAAACAATTCAATGCAAAAATTAACTTATCGCGATGAAATGGTCAGTTTTATCAGATTTAGGTCTAACTTTAGTGTTATACCGGAATGACATTCGTAAAATTAAGTTGACCTGAAACTTAACATCGTGCTTAACTTAGTTTAGCAAAGTGAGGCCACAATATCAGAAATTTGACATCGCAAACCCACTTTTTCACACAGCCCCGTTAAAGTTTTCAATTTTGCCCTAGACGAAACAAAAATCGGACAAATTGTGCGCATGTGCACATTGAACACGTGCCAGTGACGTCATTTCAGCTGATTCTCAAACATGCTGCTCTTCTTTTCAATCACGTGTTCAGTGGTCGCATATCGTAACGGCGCTTCAATGAAATGCCTTGTATCTTTGTTACATTTTGGTGATTTTAATTTCGTCTAAGACAAAATAGAAAGCATGACCAAAACAATTTTAAGCAAAGATGCTATCCCAATTTTCTTTTAATCCTGATTAAGGTTTGTTAAATTACACGTGCATGCAGTACATACAGGGTGGGCCAATAAAAAGTAAACCAACACTATACAATTCATAAAATGGTTATTTGTTAATGGAATCTAATGAAAATTTGTACATTTGTACTTGAATAGGATACAAAAAGATCCCCTTTTTCAATTTGTGTACGAAGTTAGCATCTTTTGCAAAAACTTAATCAAAAATTGAATAGCACTGTAATTTTTCTTCTTCGGTGAACGCCATTTTGAAAGACAAATTCAAATGATTACGTCATTAAAAAAGAATGTGAACGAGGGCAATTTGAAAGTAAAGAGAATAACATTTGTACAAATTTTCATTAAATTCCATTAACAAATAACCATTTTATGATTTGTATAAAGTTGACTTACTTTATATTGCTACACTCTGTTTCTGTGAAAAAATATTAGGACAGGAGTTTTGGCTTAAAATTTACAGCACTAAAATGATGATGAAATGAGGCGTTATGTGACTTATGCAACAATCTTACATGCCATTTCATATATCCTCGTGAAGGTTTTTTATACCTTGGGTAAATGACGTTATAAAATTTTATTAGAAAGTTAATATCTCTAGCTATTTCCTGTCTTTCACGCACGGCCACCCTTTTATATGGAGACGTCCTTTAAATTACACCAGTTATAAATGCATGAGATTAATGCGTCAAAATTTAACGATTCATAAAGACAACATTAAAATAATTTCACTTTCCAAATCTTAAACTAGAAAATTGGTAAATAATGAATAAGTACACATAGACAAGACAATGTTTAATTAATGCATTGTTAAATATGCTATAGCTGCACTGGCATTCGACCCGATTTTTATAATAGGTTTTTCGTGCTTCTTCTAATGTATTAAATACCAAAGAAATGTTGAACAATTGTTAAAAGATTATATAAGGCAGAATAGAAATGATTTAAACTTTCCATAATTCCACCTTGAATTAAGCTTTTCAACCGAGCTATGTATTTATAGTGTCAAGACCCATTTTCGGTTTGAAAACTTGTACAATAAGTTTGAATTGAACAAGTTAGGGGTTCCCTGACTGAATAAAAAAATAATGAATACGTGTATACCAGGAAACTTTCGTCAGGCTCGGTAAAATTCAAGAAAAATATTCAGAAAAACGTGTAAAAAAATCGGGGCAAGAAATACATAATAGAAATGAAGGCCAAGAAGGCAAAATCAGATCCAAAGAATTGAAACAAGATTGAGAAGACTGCAAAAATGAGATCAAAAAAAATATGCAGGAAATGTTCACACATTTATGACTACAAGAAAAACAAGTTTGTTAAAAAAACATTCACAAAGATCCACCTTTTGTCTTCAAATTACTATTTGAAAATAATCTACATTTTTGTAGTGTTACACACATGTAAAGTCAGCTATTTAGATATTCATTACAGAAATAAATAAACCATTTGCAATTAAATAGGGGAAAAGATAAAAAAAGTGTTTGGTGCACAGTGACAATTTTAGCTCCTTGTTCAGTGTTCAGCTATAGCATAACCTGTGTAAAATAATATCGTCTATAAAATAATAAAATGTGATGTCCCAACTTGGTATCCATGTCTAAAATAATAAACCTCCATAAAGTGATATTTAGTAATTTTTATTGGTCCCAAATGATTTTTAAGGTAATATCAACCATGGAACTGCAAAAAATACTAAACATGGAATCAAAACTTTGTCAAACATGGTAACAAAAATGTCAGGGAGTCTGGGAGATGCAGGGCAATTAAACTCTGCTTGTGATACCCAAAATGGGGAAATTCCCTATTTTGTAGCAGTGTAAATAGTGTCGACCAATAATAAGAGACTCATGAAGGATTCAAAAAAGGGGACATTCCCTATTTTTCAGCTGTATATAATATAGCGTGTTTACAGATGAATTTGTCTGAAATAATAACCTGTTTAAAATAATGTTTATCATTGGTCCCAAGAGCATTATTTTAGACAGGTTCTGCTGTAGTATTTTTTGTGTGCCGTGGGTAAAGAGTCAATCAAGTTATCAACTGATAAGACAATCACCGTCAAATAGGTTTTTCATGAAAATTTGGAAATCGAATTCCAAAGATGGCGCTCAAAACTGATAATTTCATATCTGAAAACCTCATCCCAATTTCCTGCTAATAATTTTTGAAAAACCTACGGCGCTTTTGATTTCGGCCTAACATTTCGATGGTAATATTATCCCAGGGGTTTCTGAACTGTTGACAGTTTGGTGTTTTTTATTATTTTTCCTTTCAGATAAGAGAAAAAATGTGTCAAATTTCTTCAAGGTCTAATGAACAGGTTTTAATCGTATTCATTAATAAATGGAGAATTTTAAAACTACAGCAGTTCTCATTCGCATAAATAACTTATTAAACGGACGTATGTAAATGCACTTCGTGACAGCAATTTTAAAAATAAAAAATCGTATTCAATTTTATGCAATCTGGCTAATTAGGCGTCGACTTCCCCCCTCCTTGCTTTAGTTTTAACAATCCTGAAATATGTGGAACTCCACCCTTTTACAGGAATATAATTTGATGGGGAAAAAAGCATAGAAACAACAACAAAAAACATGTTAAGCCTTGATTTTTTTCACTTAGAATTGTAAACTAATTTCAGCTAAAGACTTAAAAATTGTCTACAAAACGTCATTTGCCTTAAAACTATTTCCGCAATCATCGAGGTAAAGAATATTTCCACCTTGTAACTAACAGGTAATAATTTAATTTAATATTATATATTATTTAATAATTTAATATTATAAACATTATAAACTGTAGGTAGAAATCCATAACTATTATAGTTTCTTAACACTAGGTGGCACGGTGTGTATGTCTATGCAAAACTACACAATATAAACATCAGAAATTGTTTGAAATTGTTTAATAAATATGTATTGGATTTAAATTACATGTATAGATACTAGTATATATTGAGAAATTTATGATTAATACATGTACATTACTTATTTTCAACTCAGGGTTTCTTTTCATTTTTAAACACCAATAGAAAATATACATGTAATCAAGGAAAATAACCAGAAATACAGCTTTCATTTCCTTCCCTGTTTATAAAGTAGCCTGGATTAATTGAATAAATATTATTAATTAGTTTCGACTATTTCCTCAATCGGTGTAGGATATTCGTTGAC
The DNA here is from genome assembly GCA_034698905.1 of Xestoiulus laeticollis. Taxonomy (NCBI): domain Eukaryota; kingdom Metazoa; phylum Arthropoda; class Diplopoda; order Julida; family Julidae; genus Xestoiulus; species Xestoiulus laeticollis. Next base: position 22,806 of record JAQGCC010000116.1, on the reverse strand, counting down.
AATTTGTGACTCAGTACACTATTTGTTCAATTGTTTTACTTCTGAATCACAGGTGCCAGTACGTGACACACGACTATACTTAATTGGGTTTAATGTACTATCAGTACTGGTAAACTGATCAAATGCATTACGTCAAATTATTGCCACCATAGCTGGATTAATTGAGGGTTTGAATTTCAGTTAAAAGGCTGATCTGAAACAATTCATTTGTACGTGATTCCACTAAGAGTAATTTGATTAATTTGTGGTGAGGTTTACTGCACAATTATGTGGGATGATAGCTTTGATGTACAGTAAATGCATACTTTCATCCTGAAAGTTGAATCAAATGATATGGAACAATACATTCATATTACATTACAATTGTATAATTCAGGTTTATGATTAAACAAAACACAAACTCCAGTTACCAATTAATGTATCTTGTCATAGACGAAATAAAAAAAAATTGGATGTGCGCATGCGTGAGTGAAATCAAACTGAAATTTAGAAGCTGAATGCCCCTACATGTATTCATACAGTAACGACGCTTCATTTACATCACGTGTTCAGTGGTCAATAGAATAACAGCGCTTCATAGAAATGCCATTCAACATGCATTGACTTTATTTTATTTCTGTTTTGCACAAATTTGTCTTGTAAGTTGGCATGGTCACGAATTTTATCCAATTGGCCATCTATCTTACCAGGAATTTTTGATTTATATTTCGTCTAAGACGAGATTGAATTTGTGACAGGGCTATACAATATCTGTTAAAATAGGCCTACTGTATTTTGACTTATAAAATTGCCTTTGTTGCACCTTAAAACGTAATCTACACTGTAAGCATTGGAGCATTTTTCAAGGAAAAATGTTGTACACCCTTAAAGAATATTGTTAAGAATCATGAAAGAGCCTTCGAGGTAGTTCAAGCAATGACTTTGAAATATAAAGTTGGGGTGGCAAAATTGTGCTCAAGCAACCGAACCATCAATTTTCCTTGGCATTCCTGAATTTGTTAGCCCCTCATGCAGTGACTTCGTTCATCAGTTTTACGACAAAGAAACCAATTTCATAAAATTGGTCGGAAAAGGTTGTAATTCTGGAGAGGTGCTCCTATACCCACCTAATTATACAAGACGCTGGGTGACCTCTTATCAATGCCATTCGTTTAACCTATTAACCCCCGAGGGAACGCATTCCATGCCACTCTGGGTCGAGCCACTCAATGTTGCTTTTTCCGGATTCTTTTCTCTCCATAGTATACTTTTTACTACAGAAAATATTTTAAAACTGATTTTTTTTTTCACTTTGACCGTGTATTTTGAGGTCACGAGCTCAGATTGGTCTTTAAAGAAATGTAGCGACATCTCACTAAATGCAACAATCCTTTTCTGCAGGATTTAACAATAAATTGAGAAACTTCGGAGTTGCGCGACAAACTTCAAGAATTACACATAAAACTTGTATAAAGTTCGAGTTTATCAATAGATTTTATTAAGCCATCTGTTATGAATTGGATTGTATAAACTTGATTAACAGCTACATGTATATGCACTCATTTGATTTAATTTTTAATCTGTTTATATACAGTATAGTTGAAATTAAGAATACATACTGTAAAAATGTGGCTAAATAACATTACATTTATGTGAAAAGCTTAATCTTGTGGTTGAAGACAAGAAAAAGTTATAGCCTAAGGTTTCATTAATTCACCCATTGGTAATTTGGTATATGAGAAACTTTGCCAATTTGCTATAAATTCCCAGGGTCTTCTGTACAAAGATTAGAGTAGGATTTGTTATTGATAAAATAGAATTTTGCAAAAGTTTAAAAGAGAATAGTCGTACAATACGAACAGTCGGTACAGACTATTTTCATTAACCAGAGGCAAATGCTCTTGAATGTTTGATCAAAATTGGTGGAAATGCTTATTCAGTGATGCAAGTACTTATCGCAAGATTAGCAAAGCGTATCTTTGAGAGAAAAACTTTTTCGTAGCTAATCTTGTGAAAAAAAATAAAGGGTAACGTTGACTGTAAAGTTGAGCTTCAGCGAATTTTTCTTTGTGTGGAATTAATCAGACCCTAACTTGGAAGCTACATCAATAAAATAAATTTACTTCAACTTATTACTCTGAAGATGTTTCCATACTAATTTATCTTTGCTTATTTGTAATACATGGAGAACATATTACTTTATTTAACAATGACTGTTCACTTGCATTTTAGTCTACAATAGACATCCACAAATTCGTTAAACTTGCACGACTGTTTGAAATATTCGTAGCCCGTTCACTGTGTTTTTTCTACCTATGCCAGGCCACGAAGTTTTCAAACACGCCTTGTGTTTATGCAAACAAGTTTTAATACTTTGTGCATGTACTCGCAAATCCTGTTTTACAGAAAGTAGTTGATAATTTTTATACACAGCATTACTGTTTTAAGTACATATTATAGTCTGAAATCAACCCATCTTCTTCTGCAAATTAGACAAGTTTGAATTTTAAAGATTAGTCCTCATCTTACATCACCTAATGGTGGATAAAACGTGAAAATTTACATATCACTTAACTTTTATAAAATCTTTATAGTGGGGAAATGGACAATTTTGCATTTTTCTGACATTTCATCATTGGGACCTACATGTATACTGTATATGCCAACATGTATTAAATCTCCACCTAAATACAGTGCACATTGTATATTGAAAATTGCTCCAAAATTAAGTGACTTGTAGTTAATCTTAAAACCATATTAAATGTGTTTAATTAGAAATTATAAAGGAACGGACAATTCTAACGTTGATGTCCCGTTAAAACCTACATTAACTGTCCAAACAGAAAACACGTTATCTATCGGTTAATTATTCCCAATCGATAATTTATTATTAAACTATAAGAACAAGAAAGCTGGTCGTCGCCATTTTTAAATATTTTTCCCTTGAAAAAAGCACGCTTTCCAGCATATTTGTATTCTTGAAAAGCAGTTAGGAAGCAGAGTTCGTGTTAAAAATGCAAACACCATTGCACAAAACCAGTTATTTTCAAACAAGTTAGCGACTCGTTTGTTCTGCGTTTATAAAAATGTAGGTAAAAAGTTGTTGCGAGGGAGCCATGTTTGCAAGCGGGAATAACCTCTAATTACATGCATTTTTCAGCTCAAAATACAGCAGAAATATAGAAAAAAAGAAGCAATCGCTTGACCATTAACTTCTAGCAAGTTTCGGAAGGACGATTTTTTAAAGTAGGCTTATGGCTAAAATATTTCCGTTTGCAAAACGTGATTTGAAGCAGGAAAACCAGGTTTTTCCTCAGTCTGGGATTTGTATTTAATACCAGAACAACCTACTGCATAAAAACACATTCAGGAAGTTTAATCACTGTAATTTTAAGAGGGGGGGAATAATTAGTCTTTTTTTTATAACAGAAATTCTTCCCGATATTAATTTCATTATACCTTACTTCCTAAACAAGCGTAACGAATTAATCAACGAAATCTCGAGATTTTTGGAAAGCAAAAAAAAAAAACTTGATTTCAAGGTTTTCAACGCCCTTCTTATATACGCCCATATACGAATTAAAAGACCGAAAAATGCATAGCTACTTCGATAACACTAAATTGGCCAATTTTAAGAAGGCAAACTTCTGAAATAAGAAACCTGACGGCCATCTTTAATTGCAAATTGATTACGTGGAGGAAGAACAACTAAGATTGACGAAAATTTGCATTTTAGTCCCCTTATTTTCTTAAATCTGAAACGATTAACAAACAATGGTCCTAAAATGTTATAATAATGACAGGTTGCACCAAAACAGATTAAATACGTATAATCGTCCATTAAACCCATTGTATTTTTCTGATTTTAATCGCCCACTATAAACGTTGGCTATTATTTACAGGGTACCCTACCCAAGATGTTTATCGTTGGCAGTCATGTTCATAAAGTGTATAGCCCCAAGACAAATTCCATACTAGAGTTTCGATCATCCGAATTCTCATTTGGCGTGTTTTGGCGCCATTAACAATCTCACGCCATTTTTCCTTATTTCGCAAGTATATTTCGTGCTATTAAAGGCGCAAATTATCACAACGATATACGCAATATGGTGATTTTCAAGTTTCAAAATACATTTTGGGTCAAATTTAACTAACTTGGCAAGTGGGTGCATACTGCTGTTCTTTACAAAGTACCAAAAAATGGGACGCAGCTAAGCCTAACGTTAATCACTTCAGGGGTTTCTAATTCTTATTCCACGTTCTACTTCATTTTAAAATATTAAAAATAAACAGTGATGAAAGTTGATTGATATTTAAATTGTATGTCGCAATAAAGCCTATATGGTAAATACGACATCCTCAAATGTGACATTTTGCCAAATCAAACCCAAAAAGCTGTTTTCATAAAACATGGTTTGGATAAGAAAACGTGGATTAGTTAATCCAAATTTACCAAATAAACTGAAATATACATAGAATTTACATGTAAAGAAAGGTATAAAAGACCTATAAGGTTTATAAGACCTATAATTAAGGTTTAATTTATATTACAAGAAAATATTTGCATCATGCGAAATAAGGTTTAAATATATGAATATGCTATCAAAACGTGGGTTACAAATCCGAATTTATCAAATAAATTGAAATATGCATATGATTTACCACTGAAGGAAGGGCTATTCCCAACTTTAGTCTTCAAGATACCAGTCTGACATTTTAAAATCACAATCCATGGGTGTACTTACAGTTTCTTGGGCGATGCATTGGGAAACATTCTCGAAACAATCCAATATCTCTGTTGAAAAAATTTTTATCCGTTTCCAGTTGTTCGGCAATATCAGGATCCGGGTTTGTTGCTAATTTCTGCTTGATGTTGTCTTTATTTATCCTCACTTCTGTCCAGTTGTCTGTGGCGAAGGCAATGGCTATTAAAGCCAGCCCTGCAACGCCGCTAAGAGTGGCTAAAGATAGCGTAAAAGCTGAGCATCCCATGGTGGCAAACTTTCATAAAACGGTCCTTATAGAACTGGAGTATTTTTCAGATAAACGAGTGGTCTCAAGAATTCCTCCTCGTCTTCTCCTCCTTCCAGCACTTTTGGTTCGTCCACCAAAAACCTGCAACTTCAGCGCACCTGTAGGATTCCTCCTCTCAAAATGAGACCTGTTGGGGGTTGAAATTGAAACAGGTAGGAAATCCTGGAACATACAACTGAAAGTTTTTTAACCTTATTTGGCTTACGTCCAGTCTAAACACTCTGGAAATTCTACAGAATGCTATCGCCTCGTATTTCCAAATCACTTGTCGTTGTCCCCAAGGTCCAGCTTTGTGAAACTGGAAAGTTTTTGAAAAAAATCTGTTCCTTATTTTCACAGGTAAATTTGCCCCTTTCAAATCTCTTTATATTTTGCCAATGGCAATTTTGACTGGGCGAACATAGCTTCGTTAACTACGTCACCGGTTTCACCTTACTTAGCATGGCACAAGGGAGGAGGTCAAAAGAAGTTTAAAAAAAACCTAAACAATTTCAAGTTGGGTTGGATATTCTATGGCAAACTATTTACATGCTAAAATAAACAACCTCATTAGATGGATGTTTATTCATTAAACAATGCCGGGATTTTTTTTCTACCCGATTTGAAAATATGCTTTGGTAATGTCTCAAAACATTACTTTGTGAAATGTTTATAATCTACAGAAATAGGGTTGAGATTATAATCTGTTGATTGTTTAAACCTTCAAGGTATTCGAGCCTTGCTTCATAGACTGACTACTTTTGACCTAAACAAACATTAACCCGGGCAAATTCAAAAATAATGAATTTATAACATTGCCACCACATTGAATAAACCACATGCATATTGTTTTGTGTTTATAAACAATATTTACACAAATTAAGAACTTTAATCTTAACATTATGAAATAATAATTTACCTTTATTATTATATGTAATGCACATATATGCACATATACAACTCTACTTGTGTTATGCTTAAAATATTTCAGATTTTCTGTTGTATTTTGTAGAAAATAAATAATTACATTATATAATTATTAGGATAATAATTAGGAAATTATTTTTCATTAACTTTTATAGTATTTCATGATGTTTAAAATAGTTTTAGACATGGTCTGTTTAAGCAAGAACAATCATTTTTTTAGAAATGTCTACGATTCTATAAAGAAATAAAATTATAATCTCCTACATTTCAAATTGCCGCCATTTTAAAGCCATGCGTTCCAAGCATCTCATTGGTTCCAAGATCACTATAAGGGCGCCACAGTATAAAAACGGCGCTTCACCTAAAATACCTTTCCACATGCGGGGCTTTCCATAAACGCGTCATCTATCTCCAGATGTGTCCTGTTTAAAAGTCAATTGAACAAAACAAAATAAATTTACCGTTGACTACACATTAGTTAAGATAATTTTTTTTCATTTAGCCAGTTATTTTTAACACTCCAACGCTCTAACGGGACTCGCACTGATTTTATATTGTCTTTCGAAAATTTGGAATTTACGTGTGTTAAGGGCCACTCATAAATTCTAACAGCGCTTTAGCTAATTGGTTTTATAGTGCCTTGTCCATAAATAACGTCCATGTTCTAGTATGCGAGGGGTGGACTTTCTAAAGGGTTTACTTCATGAAGCTTATTTATCGGTAATTTAAAGTTTTGTTTGATTTATAAAATGGCAGGGGAAGCTACTTTCCACCTAAACATCAAAGGAATTCAGCGTATGATTTTGTATGAGACTAAAGGGGTAAGTAAAATAGTTAATGTCATCAGCAAACGTCAATGTAGTTTGATTCAATGTCCAAATTAAGTACTGATATAAACATTATTTCTTCCCATGCATGCATTTAGAGATTTTATTTGGTTGGATCAAACAATACTCAAACGAAATTCCGTGTTCTCAACATCGATCGTACCCAATTTGACAACCTGGAACTCGTCGATGATGGGGTTTGTTATCACTATAGTAGTATGCAATAAATTTAATGTATTTTTTTTTTTCAATTCAATAAACAGTGATGTTCTCAAAAATTAAAAAACCTTTTTCATGTTTGGATGTTATTGTCAAAATAACAGGTATCAGTAAATTGAAAACCTTTGGCTGTAAAGCAGCGTTTCACTGCTCATGAATGCATGCAGCTATATAGTCTTGATATTTCCTTGTAATTATATAGTAGGAAAGAGCAATTGCTCTTTCAAAATAGATAAATTTAAACCTTCATATTCTTGAATTTAGGTAGAATACTCAAATCATGAAATACGCAATTTGCTGAATATGGTCGATCATGGAAATAAAACGAAAGTAAACCAGAAGGGCGCGTCAGGCCTTCTCCGAACTGTTTCTGCCTTTGGCATACTAGGTAAATGGGATACGTAATTTTGTCAATTGTAAAGAAAGTTCGAGTTGGGGGTTGAGTTGATATAAATGGTGATTTTGTCTTCACGAGGTTTCGTCCGGTTTCTGGAAGGCTATTACATCATATTAATCACGAAACGGAGGCGCGTCGGTGTAATCGGTCACCACACCATCTACAAAGTGGAGGAAACCTCCATGCATTACATTCCCAATGATGCCGCCAGATCGCAGCATCCGGAGGAAGCGCGCTATGTTAAGATGTTCCAAAATATAGACCTTTCCAGTAACTTCTACTTTAGCTATTCCTACGATTTGACTCACACTTTGCAATACAACCTCACTCTGCCGAAAAGTGCTTGGAAGCGAGATGAAGGATCCAAAGAAACAAATGTTAATAGCGATAAAAATATGGAAAACCAGGAACCTACAGGTGAGGGAAGATCTCTAGCTCTCAGTCACAAAATCCATATGTCTATATTAGCAATATTCATAATTGGATAAGTAATCAAAATCTGTCGGTTAAACAGAAATTCTGGGGATTTCTACAAAACCGTGCAAGAAATTCACTTGGAATTTGTACCTCTTGGAACCCGTGTTAACAAGTTTGCAAACGGACTGGATACTACCCGTGATCCACGGTTTTGTGGAGCAGTCAAACATCAGTTTGTACGGCAAGCCGATTTACGTCACGCTTATAGCCCGTCGCTCCAATAGGTTTGCCGGGACTCGCTTTCTGAAAAGAGGAGCCACCGCTACGGGAGACGTCGCTAATGAAGTCGAATCTGAACAGATCGTGTTTGACGCATCCTTGTCATCCCTTACGTCTGGCCATTTTTCATCTTTCGTCCAAACCAGAGGATCCATCCCGTTTTTCTGGTCTCAGGACACGTCAAAAATGGTTCCTAAACCACCCATCATATGTAAGCAAAGGTTTAAATATTAGGATACTGACACATGGGAAATAAATTAACGAAGTTCTTAATTTTAGTGGAAAGGGCGGATCCATTTTGCATATCGGCAGGTCGTCATTTCAATCAGTTATTTCACCGACACGGTTCCCCGATTGTCGTTCTTAATCTAGTTAAGGTATAAGAAATTTTAATATTTCTTGAAACAACTCCTTAAACCGAATAATATTAAAAAATATCGTATCGTTTATACAGAAAAGAGAGAAGAAAAAGCACGAAAGCACCTTGAGCGCAGAATTTATTCGGACAATCGAGTATCTGAATTTGTTTCTGCCACCTCAACATCGTATCATCCACATTGGCTTTGATATGGCCAGAGCTAACAAATCGTATGCGCTTTAAAAATCTTTGAGCATACCAATCCTCGTGAAAAAATATCTAACATCTCTGTTTATACGTACAAATTTAGCAAAGAAACCAATGTTTTGTCTCGCTTGTCGGACATCGCTTACGATTCGGTCCGAAAGACTGGCATTTTTCACACCAGAGGTCCGTTGCTATCGCACGAATTACGCAAGGACCGCAAGTACGTTTGGCTGATATCATGATTGAAAATAAGAGTATTGGAGGCGTATTGAAATGAAATTTACCGTTGTTTTAGATGGAAAGAATTACGAGGAGTCAGGGTTGGAAAATACTTGATGCAGACCGGCGTGATTCGAGTTAACTGCGTGGACTGTCTCGACAGAACCAACACGGCCCAGTTTGCAGTTGGCAAAGTAGCGTTGGCATTTCAATTGTATGCTTTGGGAGTTCTCGAAAGTCCAACTCTGAAGTTTGACTCGGATTGCGTGCGGCAAGTCCATTTTCCCAAATAAAGATGTGATTTAAGCACGGCTTATTTGCTAAAATCGTTTCGTTGCATGATTTTACCGAACAGAATGCTGGAAGAGCTTTACGAGGGTCACGGCGACACTTTGGCCCTCCAATACGGAGGATCTCAACTCGTGCACAGGATTAAGACGTATCGCAAACTGGCACCCTGGACTTCCCAGTCGCGCGACATCGTGCACACGCTATCTCGCTACTACAGCAACGCTTTTTCCGATGCTGAAAAACAAAGCTCCATTAACTTGTTCTTGGGGGTGTATCGTCCCAAGGAGAATCGTCAAGCCCTTTGGGAGCTTTCCAATGACTACTACTTGCACCATTCCAAAGAAACCGTACAACCAGATGATGGTTTTAGCGATGATGACGAACCCAGGTGAAAATCTTAAAATGAACTTTATAATTTTTTGATTCGGTTTTTACAAATCGGATCGTATTTTCGGTATAGTTTAACTCGATGGTGGGACAGAAGTGTGCTCAAATATCTACCTCTACCAAGGGAACAGGGTAAATACTTCATCAAATTCCAGATTTTAATTATTGCAAACTTACCAAAGTTGTCCATTTCGGACTTTCTAGAAGAAAAAATGCTAGGGAAGCACCTGGACGTAGTTTGGAAACTTGCGGACGACGAGTGCCTCGACAGCTATTTCGAATATTACCGGCCGTTTGAGCTGACCGTCTTGAACGAATTATTCGCCTACACCATGATCCATTCCGTGCGTGACTTCATGCCTAACTTCACCACCGATTTCAGTCCTTTTACTGTCAGAGTGAGGCCTGGAAAGAGAAAAGAGGAAATGGGGCGAGTTTCAAAATAAGCCAATGAATCAAAACTTTAGAAATATAGAAATAAAAATAACGCGAGTTTTTATTGTCGCTCTTGCAGTGGTAATACTGCGTTAACAAATCCATCTGTGACCGGCCAGTCTTCTTCCACTTCCTCGTCCACGTCCAGCAGCGCTGATAGCAGTAGCAGCGGAGAGGAGAGCGATTTTGAGCCTTTGGATCTCCCCGTTAATTGGCAATCGGAAAAAGTTTCGGAGACGGACGATTTAGTGCCTGAAAAAGAACCTTTGACCTTCGCTAAAATCTTGCCACCCATGGTTAAAGTCTATGGAATTGAACCCAAAAATCCAACGCATCAGGACTTGAACATGTACAAACGGTAAGAGACTTAACACGAATTGTATTTCTCCTGAATTTGCGACTGGTTATATTCGTGATTTCTGTCATAGGTATACTCAGTTAGGCCAATGTCTACAGCCTCCTGAAAAGAGATCCACTTCTAAAGGCATTCATCTGTAAGAAATCATTCATATTTTAGAGGTTTATCATCTCGATTTATTTTAATAGATGCAACTTAGGCTTCATAACGATTTTGGTTCTCCTTTCCAGAATCAATCACAGCACTTTTACTTTGGATTCCTCCACCTTCGTCACACCGCCCACCGTCCACCGCGACGCTAAAGATGTATACAGAATTTATGCCAAAAGAGGGGCTAAAGGCGCGGATCATCCGTATCACAGGGATTTGCTTGTCTATCAGAAATATGTCACCAGGAAATTTCAGTGAACTACCAATTTTTACAATTTGTGCATAAAATGGTGTATAATAAAATGTGTAATTTGTTGATAGTGTATAATAAAAAAATTCAAGTAAATTGAGACAAATCTGCTCCATCTTCATTCCCCATCTTACATTTCACATGAAATGGAATATACTTATACATAAACAAATTATACATTATATTTATGTTAGGTACTCTAGTATATGCAACCCTCTTGACCAAAATGTCGTAAATTGAAATAATGTAAATCGAACGTTGTCGAGTGCCGCATATTGGACCATCCTGTTTTAGAGTTTGCGGGTTTAAGAGTACTCTCAAAACTGTATGTCTAAAAGTAGGTTTGCAAATTTTGCCAACACAAAATGCTACCACTGGTATTAGGCGCCATCTACTAAGTATGATGCTGATGTCTGCAGACGATGTTATCTGTCACCCTTCTAATCAGTTAATGAAAGATGAAGGTGTTTAATCCCATTCTTGTTGAGTTGACAAATGATGCATCCAGGTGTCGAGAGAAACATTCGCTCGCACGCGTACAAAAACAAGAGTGCATTACGGCATGCCTATTTCAAGTATCAAATTTTGGGTTTCAGCCATGAGTTTTTCGATCCCATTTGAAAAAAAAAAGCAAAACTCGAGTTCAACATCTCCCTAAAAGTCTTTCAGGAAGATTTTTTAAACTATTTTTGAAAAGAAAAATCCATGTATTTGCAACATAACTAGTGCCTTTGCAAGAACACTGTATGGTACATTTTATTGTTAACATAATTTTACAAACTTTTTTGGTTAGCATTGTACAATTTATGAAAATCAATTTATTTGAATCTTTCAGCATCTGATAAAAACATTTGAGCAGCAGTTAATTCTTGTTTAAAATCATAATTTTACAAACTTCTTTGGTTAGCATTGTGCAATTTATAAAAATCTTCCAGCATCTGATAAAAACATTTTCAGCAGCAGTTAATTCTTGTTTAAAATCATGATCAATTATGTGACTGCCGAGTTGAAAATCGCTTTTCATTCTTTGCCATCACAAGTGTCTTCACCTTGATCATCTTCATCGTCAGAATCACACAGCTGGAGAATCCAATCACAGCATCCTGTTTCTGTCTCCACAGCTTCTTCAGGTTCCAATCCTTCTTCAGCTTTTTCATTGCTTTCAGTTTCACTACGTATCAGTCGGTAGAATTGGAACATGCAGCCATAGCATCTTGTTACTGTCTCTACAACTTCTTCAGGGTCCAATTCTTCTTGGGCTTTTCCATTGCTCTCAGTTTCATTGAGTGTATGATGGAATATCTGGAAAATCCAATCATAACATCCACTTTCTGTCTCTGCTTTTGTGTCTTTCTCTGCAACTGCTTCAGGTTCCAATTCATCTTTGGCAGTACCATTGCTCTCAGCTTCATCAATTATCTGTTCGGCTCCGGAGTTCTCAATGGACACATCTTCCATCTCCATTTTCAAACATTCAATAAAATGTGGTCGTTTTGGTGGAAAATATTTAGAAGTGAAACTGGAAGTCCTTATGCTAATTGTCAGCTTTAAAATATGAAACTAGGTGACTGAACATTGCCTAAAATGCTGGCCAACTTATCTTAAATGCCGACCTTGGCATTGCTAAATTCAACAAAGATTATCACGTTATCAATTTGTCCACAAGTTTAACGTTCTTGATTTACAATCACTCTTAGTTCAATATTGCTCAAAGTTACCGCGAAAGGATAACTTTTTCTTGATACGAGGAGAAAATACGCAATCTCAAATCCGAGCGACAGAACTGGAAGAAATTATAAACTATAACATAATGTCACATTAGCAATTGAAAGAATTACGATCTAGTGTTTCAACAAAGATTTAAAGGATTAAATAATATTCCTTACGATACTTCGGTAACACCAGGTTACGTATCAATAATGATCACAGTGAAGAAATCTGTCAAGAATTGATTGCCGCATTTTAATACCAGATTTTTGAAACACGAATATTAGCAAGTCCACAAGCCTTATATAACAGTTTTATATAGTTAACAGTCTACATTTCATAAACCATCACAACAACCATCGCAACAGTCACATTCGGCACAGCAACAGTCACAACCCTCATCCCCACGCCACCGATGTTGAAAAAAGTAACAACAACAACAAAAACAACAAAATGGTGTACAAAATTCAGCAGGTGTAGTTTCAACTTTTCTCTTCTTTTTGGTTACATGTTTAGGTTTTGGTTCAGCTGTAATCTTTGCCGTGGATTTTGGTTCTTCGCTAATGGCTTTCATCTCGCAATTCGACATCTTTTAAAAGAAAGATGTAACTTGTGTTTAGTTAACTGTTAAATGATTAAAGAAACAATCTTTTGGAAACACAGTTTCAGAGGCTTTCATCAGAAGCAAAGATGATAAACAAATGGAAGGAAAACAAGGCGTGCGATCTCCCGAATTACATACAAATTACTTGATAAATGCATGATTCTATCAAAGAAAACAATCTTTGTTGTTCATATTTAATTATTCTTAGGCGGGGTAGCATAACATAGTTGTGTTTATTTGTATTTATCAGCATAGTTATTTATAATTTCTAAAATATTGCTCAAATAAAAATTCAATGACTCACCTCTGCAATTTTTTTTTTTTTTTTGTGCTAATTTAAGTAAATTCTCCTGCAGTTTCTGACCCTAGTAATAGCTTTATATATTGTTGTGTATATGTAACGTGTAGAAAACTCTCTTGAGATTTTATAATACCGACTTTGTCAATAAGAAAAAATAAATATTAAAAAACCAACATATAAGGGTGCTATAAGGGTGAATTGCGGATGTGGGCATATCATAAATTATAAGGGATCAACCTCGAGAAAGTCAAACGGATAAAGAAATAAAAAATATTGGAAATACCATGGTTTCTAAGCTGAATTTAAGCTTCAAGTCCCTTGAATTGATTACCATTATCAATTCATATTCATGTAAGATCCCATGTAGTCTAGATTGGTTTACCATATGCTGTGAGCAATCATCAAACACAGCTTTAAATTAATAAATGGCAGCCATAATTTCTTGGAATTTAATTGGCCATATCATCTTTGTTCTCAAAACTCTAGCTTATGTCACAGTCGCCACAGCCATCGCAATCGCAATCGCAATCACCACTGTCCACGTCCCCACCGGAATCACATCCACAACAGTCCGCATCTAAGTCATCTAAGTCACAATGAATGTTCCAGCAATTTCCACAATAACAGTCCAAGCAATTTTTACAACAATGGTCACAACAGCCTTCAGAATCTTGCTTTTCTGTCTTGTCTTTGGCTTCATCAGGTGCCTTCAATGGCTGTGGAGGAGTGGTGATGACTTGAAGATTAATGTCTTCTGCCTCCATATTTATGGATTTTAAGCTATCGACGGGACTATTCTCTTCCATAAGGATCTACAGACTAAAAAAATTGAAGGCATTCTTAAACAAAACTTAAACACAAATATGTGGCATATCTGTAGTGAAAAGCTCACTATAAGATACCCCATTGCTGTTGAGATTGAGGAACATACAAGTGTTATTCCAATTGAAAATTATAAATCTAGTTGCATATGTTCTTATTAGAGTGGGATCTCATAATACACTCAACATCTTATTTTGTCCCATTGCTTTTCTCCCATATATATATAGTATCATTACTATGGTCCATAATCGTATTTTTCTCCATGAGACCAGGATCAGTTACAAATATTGCAAAATCCTATTAGAATAAATTATATACCCACAACGTTTTCAACACATCAACTACAAAGAAATAATATTAAATAATTGCAAAATAAGTTAATTGTTTGCTTTTTTTTAAATTCAAAGATAGTATTCACCAACCTGTATATATGATGCTCACCGAACTTGAGTTTAAAAAATAATGATCTACAGTAGCTCGGTTATTTTTAAATATGGTAGGATCTTATAAAATAATTGGAAGATTACACCTTCGTTCAAGGAAATCATAATTACTATCGGAATATACTGATAGTACCCGTTTGATTAAGGCATTCTTTATCAAAGGTATTTTATAGGATTACATGTATATTTAAGAGTATAAACACACCCGTTTCTGGATTTTTATCAATATGTGGATATATCATCTCGAATAAATTTAACAATATTTAGACAAATAGGCGGTTAACAAACAAATGACGTTTAGTCCACTTCATGCAACATCATCATCTACTCCTTAAAACTCCTTTCAAAGAAAATCTTTGTAATATATGTTATTCATATTTAATTCTTCTTAGATGGTGTTGCATAACATGTTAGGTTTATTTCTTGGCTATTTATCAATATATTATTTAATATTCAGAAATATAGCATGTAATATTAACATATGTCATATTAACACTTAAATAACACTAATATTAACACCTTGTCAATAAGAAAATATACATGTGTATATATATATATATTAAAAATCCAACATGTTTAACTTTATTGGAGGATAAAATGATAAGTTGCGGATGTGGGCATATCATAAATTACAAAGTGTATAAGTGATCATCAACCTCGAAAAAGTCAATCGAAAAAATGAAAAAAAAAATTATAAATGTCATGATTTCTAAGCTGAATTTAAACACAAGAACCCATGAAAAAAATGGCGTGCACTTGTAGCAGACATCAAAACCCTTGAACTTAATGGCGGTATAAGTTCATATTCATAATCTCAAGATCATTATGCGATCAAGATTGTTATACCATTTTGCAATTATTTCTGGGAATCCTGATGGAACAACAATGATTTTTGTATATGTTACAGCTAGTTGCCACAACCACTACAATCACAACAACCGCAGTCTACATTCCCACAGGAACCACATCCTATACAATCGATGGGTACTATAGCGCCATATCCGCCAGGTATTGGACAGTAACACCCACTGGGTTTTCCAAAGGTCTTCCCTTCTGGCTTGCTTTTGGTTAATTTGGCTTGATCAGGTGTCTTCAATGGCTGTGGAGGAGTGGTGATGACTGGAAGTTTAATGTCTTTTGTCTCCATATTTATGGATGCCAAGTTACTGGTGGGACTTTTCTCTTCCATCGTGTCAAATACTAGTATTTATATTGCAGTTATAACGCCATAAGTCCACCACTGATATATAATGAATAAAGATTTCAAGAAATTATTTTGCATGGTTTTCTCTGCAAGTTTTCAACACGAGAAAAAAAAACGATAATGTAAATAAGTCAACTGTTTACTTTTTTAAATTCGATGATATTCACCTACCTGTATATTTGATGCTCAAAGAACTTGAGTTAAAAAATAATGATCTACAGTAGCTCTTTAAACTTTTTAATATGGTAGGAATTTATAAAACACTTGGAAAATAACTTCTTCGTTCAAGGAAATTACTTTGTATTTCATAATTACTATTGGTACATTGAACGTTTGATTATGTAATTGTTTATCAATAGTTCTTGGATTTTTATCCTGATGTGATTTTATTTTTATATAAATTTAGCAATAGACAACTAGACGTTTAATAAACACATGACGTTGTGTATACTTCAACATCAGGGTTTGGAAATTCAAATAATTTCACACAATCTGCTCGGCCTTATTTGTGATAATGCTAACTGGATCACTACAGATTATTGAAGATTAATTCCTAAAAATCAATGACCAAAATATATAAGTGTTCTTCGTAATCTTTAATATTGTCTTTGATAATCTTCTTTTCAAAACACATCAGGGTTAACACCAGTTTAAATCTGGGTTAAGGAAATGAATAAACGAGGCACGTAAAAATATTCTGGAAAAAATGTTGGTCACATATTCATTTAAAAAATTGATGTAAATTGAAGCACATCTGTGTTTACATGTTAAGAAAATCACGAACTATACATCAATTATTGTAGGAATGTTTTAAGGGAATGTAGTATTAATGATGTAATTGTTATTTGTACATGTACTTAAGCAGTAATAAGCATTCAAAATCCCATGGTCCTATATGCAACCAGTTACACTGTACAATTGTAGATACTTATTAAAAATAATGAAAAAATCTCATCAGTCAAAGGCTATGAAAACACATGGGACTTAGCAACTAAGTGAAACCTGCGAATAAAAAGAGTCCTCCATATAGCGTATTCCCTGCTAATCGTGACTTACGCACTGGTTACTTGGGACAAAATCACGATTTTACCTGCGAAGAGTGTACGCTAAAGCATGCAACAATGAAATTTCACCCACTGGAAAATCCCAAATTGAGGGTGATAAATGTCAAGTAAATACATTAGCATAGTGAATGCATGTTTAACATTTAGAAAATATATTTAGATACATGCATCCAATATAAAGTAAAAATGGCTACATCTACATACTAAGATGCAGTTGTATACAATATATACGAGCGTATATGTAATTTTTGGTTTTGTTTATGTTAAAAACCATTTAAAACTGCAGCATATATATTTGTACATCTTCATTAGGATAATAATAATATCTGATTCATTATGGTCATCACTTTAGCTGAACCTTCATATAACACATCCCTCCAAGCAGCACACCTCATGGTTCGGTCCCAATGGGGTGCGCTATTCACAGGTTTCACTGTACAGGAAGCTAGATGTCCATTCTTGAAGCATAATTATAATCGTCCATCATTTCTCTTTCCGAGTCTCTAACTTATACTACAATCGCCACAACCACTGCAATCACAGCCATCACAATCTCCACTGCATCCAGAATCCCCACAGTCGCAACATCCAGTATCACCGCAGTCACCACATCCAGTATCACCACAGTCGCCACAGTCACATTCACAGTAACAACAGGAAGGGCAGCATCCGTTCCCGCAATAACAATGCTTTCCATACTTCTGATTTCTTGATTTAAAACAACACTTGAAGATTCGTTGCCTCTTCTTTTCCTTACTAGCTTTGTCTTCTGGAGGGTTCATCAAGGGTTGAGGTGGAGTGGTAATGACGGGAGCTTGCATCTCTTGTCCTTCCATATTCACGTATATCAGGCCTTCGATGGGATTTTGCTTTTCCATCAGATATTTCAATCTGAAATCATTAAAGATGTATTGCAAAAGCTCAGGTGCTTCCAAAACAAGCTTCTGAAGGACTGGAGGTTATTCACATACACCTGTAATGTTCCACTGAATACCCTCGCACACTGTTGAATGTGGTTCAGTTTAGCATGACATGAGTTTATAAAATGAATACATGTACAGTATATTCGTTGGAGGAAGTGTTTCATAATTACTATTTTGCTTTTTTTAAACACAACGTCAATGGAAATCACCTCCATTGGTGCACAGGTTTCTGTACTTTCCAACCTCTTGCAACATTACGTCATTGGGAGTAAATTGACCAATGTAAGAGGAGGTGAATAAACACGACGTGACCTACACCGTGACGTTTTAGTTCAAATTCCGATAACGTATTCTATAATTCCTAGAAATCAGCTCGGCCTTATAAATTTTTAAAACTTCTTGTAAAACAAAATTCTTTAAAACTGATAGCGTTTAAGAGTGTTATATCAAACAATAATACACCTAAAACATGTATATAAAACATTAATGTGCAGGTCTGCTGATATCTAATAAACTAAAAATTAAATACCAAATATTTACAATTTTTCTATAGTCCCCGGTCAAAATTTCTATTGTTATTTGGTCCATTGGTTTCTAATGTTGCCAATAGGAAAAATAATATTGGTTTGAACTGTTTTAATTTATTGTCAAATGATCCAACCAATTCAAAACATTAAAAAGTTATATTATAAGATACAAACAAGAATAAATTTAACGTGCATTATTTCATCAACATTTAGCATTGCATATATGAATTCTGTCAAATTTAAGGAAACATTACTAAAAGTAAGTGGAAAAACAAAAAAAAAAGCCAATGACCTAGAGCCCTTTAACCCATGTCGACCCATGCAAAGGGTCTATTGTATAATAACGTAAATGTTCAGTGTCTGTATAAAATAAGAAAATATTCGAGGTTAAATACAGCCCTTACACATTAATTTTTACGTAAGTTGAAGATGTAATTATGTTATTTATCCATACCGTAATTTAAAGTTTGTTGTGGTTTCCTAGGACGAAATAGCCTTTGTGGAGATCCACGTTATATCACTGCAAAACAAGATTACACTATATGAGAAACTATATAGATGGTCAAATACAGTGTATATGTCTAAAAGAACTACGACCATCGATTTTTCCATAAAAGTTGAGTGAACTTTAGTTGTGTGGCTCGCATTTGCGTGACTTCGACGTGATCGATCTTCAGGAATTTCATATTAAATTAATAGTTATTAAAATTTTATTTCACACGAATGGATACATGTACGAAGACAATAGTTTTGGTCATTCTATGTGTATTTTCACTAAAACATTTCCATTAACGATCAACTCTGGTTTTTGTTTTAGCATAACAGGAAACTATAAAGTCAATAACAGCGATTCTAAACCATTCTGACTTTAACGGATGAACTTACACAACATTTTTCGTCAAATTGGATCAATTTTGACATAATGTTGCCTGTTTATCATTGGAAAAGTGAACGTCATCACTTCCAGAAAACTTGATTTTTTTCAAATCTAACAGTAAATGCCACAAACTTAAACATACATGTGACAACTATAGTTGCTATTCCAATGAAATTCAAACTTTTGAAATCAACATCTTGAAGATTTTATACTCTTGAGGTCACATAGGCCATCAAAGGGTTAACTTATACTTGGACCATTCCACAACTGGTGAAAATGCTGGTAAGTTCATTAAAACAAAATTAAAGTCAAAAAGTTGTAGCATTGATGCTACTAGAGAGATTGAGCAGCCTGTTCGACACGTTATCGACAACACTAGCTACCTTATATCGTAATCCCGTGAGTCGGAAACGTGCACGTCAAGCAGACGCGCTTATCGTGCACCAAAACGACTCGCCTTGCAAACGTTAGCAGACGATTCGCCAAAAAATGGTAGTAAATTTTAAAATGCGCTGGTGTGGTGGCGCTATATTTACGGCGCTTCTACTACACGACACGCCATTTTGAATTCTTATTTGAACGCCTTTTACAAACTCGCCCGAGTGGTGGCGCTAAGCTAAAGGCGCTTTTGCCAAAAGATGCTTCATCAAAAACGTATTGATGACTAGAATGCACAAACTCAATACAGGCTTACGTTTTCGAAATGGAATCGCGTATTTTCAACCGTAATCGTAAACGGTGAGCGTTTTTATGCGCGTTGCTCAATCTTTCTACTGTTTCAATTTACGTGTTCTCCGATTAAAAAGCAACCCTGAATTAAATTCTAGAGCAGACTAAAACACAAAGCAACCCATGTTCACCCCTTTCGCAAGCTGGAAAATAATTTCTTCTGAGGTATATATATGTGCGCGTATAATTCGCTAGGTAACGCTAGCCCAATTCGAAAATCCCATTTTCAGAATTTCAGCATATTGTATTTGGATCCACTGTTTGTACCCCAAATTGGCAAGTAGCATTTCGTCCGTGTCACCCTGGGACTCAAGAGTCCGAATCGTACTTCCTATCCGAAATCGCAGTCTCCACAATCCCCATCACCGCAGTCCCCACAGTCGCCACATTCGCAACAGTCACCGCAGTCTCCGTAGAGGCAGTCACAGCATCCGTCTTCAGTGCCCGTTCCATAACTGGGTTCAGAAGAGTAGTAGTTGTTTGTCCCCGCACTGGGATACTGGTTCATGGGCCAGCAGCACAACCAGTATCCTCCGCATCGGTCACCACGGTCGCCCTTCTTCGCCTCCATCTTCTGCCGAGGGTCAATTTGCCCATCCGGAAACTGACCTTTGCAACCTGTTACCAGAGACACTGGACGACTGCACTCCAACTTAGTTTGGGAGACGATGGGTTGGGTGATTATGATCTCGTTCAGAGGCCCTTGCAAATCTGCGAATTCAGGAAAATCAAGAATGGCTGAACATGGCAGTCGATCCCGAGTGAAAAATTTCGAGGGGAATATGCTAATGAGACCAGTGAGACTAGGCGTGGGACCAAAGGAGACCCCAATATAAAATGGGACTATGACATGACTCCCTTAATAATAAGATTTAATACTGGTCACTCTAATTTAAAGTACGTAATCAACAAGATTTATTATATTCCAATGGGAATGTTTCCAAATTTCATAGTCTCATATAATGAAATTTTTCACTATGGGTCCACTGCATTTGTAATTTCAAAGTTTTATGAAACATTATTGTACATTTGGCCTACAAGTCAAAACCCTTTAACCCCATTAGGGCCGGGAGATTGGATTTCAGCTGGTAATAAGGCTCATTAACCTCTGGAGCAAGGGTCCACTGGGTAATAAAGGTCATACCTGTAATGTTAAATTTCAAAAGCCATTTCATCCAATACTTATAAAAATTAATAAAAAAATTGCTCATTATTCATCGCATTTTGGTGCATCTTGGTGGCATTTTTTTTTATGTATATCCTTAAGTTATTTTTTAAATAAATGTTTTTGAGAGGTTGTAGTATCGATCATAGGGCTGCACGTGTCCCATCAAAGTCATCCAAATTTCAAAAAAAAACATTTACAAAATAACTGGAAGAAATAATTTAAAAAAAAATTGTCAGCCGGATGCACCAGAACGTGATGAATATTGAGCAATTTTTTCATGAGTTTATTATTATAAGTTATGGAGAAAATGGGTTTTGAAAATTTAACATTACAGGTATAGGGTTTGCTTCTGAGGGAAATGAGCCCCTAGACCAATGGTCAGTTTTACCGATAGATTAAGTTTATAAATGCAAACTAAATGACTCAAGATTAACACCAAGAATAAATCTTCAATGAAACTTCAGTATTGTTCCTTTAAACTTTGAAAATACTTACAAATTGTATTCAACTTGCACACACGTATCAGGAGAATTAACCGATCGATTAATGAATTGAATTTTTAATTTCTATACAAAATTCTATGAAAACAAATCCTAAATATCACGTTGTCATGCAACAAGCAGTCAAGGGTTAATCGACTATACATGCACTCAATTACAGAAACAAAACAGGATGCGATGCAAACACAACTCTTGTATATTTTCAAACATTTCAAATTTATCAAACAATATAACCTAATTTATATCACCCAATATAAGACCTACAATGTAGGACATCAATTGAAGGATTTGAACATTAAATTGGGGTGACTTATGCTTCTAAGAATGCCCACAGGTCAACATTTGATGTACAAAAAAAATGTCTTTCGAATACAAAATGTATAATGAAATTGCTACAGATCCATGTTCCACTTGCATATATTATCTCTTAGATGATGTTCCAGTGATATATCGTGTAAAACGTTGTTCTTGTTGAATAAAAATTCTAATCATAATTGTTGATGACAAGAAACAAAAAAAATATTAAGATAAGATGCCAAAACAAGAGAAAAGCCCAAAAAATGTCAGATTTATCTTTCATCCATTTTGAATGAATTGAGTCCAAGAGAACATCTGAAGACTGCCATTTTGAACCCTTTGTCTACACATTCAATCGTTGAATTCATTTGTCAAATTGATACGATTTCAAGTACTGTGTTCTACCTATTTATCAGTCAGACAATGAGTAACTACTGGTAAAATGACTGTTTGTACTTACACGGTTTAGATTCGTGAGTATCGTACTTTTCGCAGCTATTCTCCATTGCTATTTCTGATCTTTTTTTTTTATTTGCAGTTGCCTAGCAACCATCTGGAGAAGATGCTGCAGGGACTCTCATAAATGCCATCGTGCAATTCAACATATTTACGATTGATAGAAATTCATCACTTCATTAATATTACGTGTACTTGGCAACTTTCCATCATTTATTTACTCGTTAATGAATTACAAACTTGTATAAAAACAACGGCGTATTTGGCTTTATGCCCACTAGAAATGGCGAGGAAAATGAAGGGGTTCCCATAAAAATGAAATTTTAAACTTCCCTGATATTTGAAGTTTTTAAAACAATTTTCACTGAGCATGATGACGACTGACCGACAAGGATGGCTTAGTGGTTATGCTCAGCTCCTTGATTTCGGGAGACCCAGGTTCAAACCCCGGTCGGCTATCCTGGTTGTGGT
>JAQGCC010000115.1:0-57821 GCA_034698905.1 Xestoiulus laeticollis | reverse complement strand
GACTGAAAATAAGACTTTACTTCATATTTCAAACACAACAATCGTATGAAAATAAGACCCTGTTTTTACAGTGTAGTGAGGGATGAGCTTTTTTGCATAGCTTCTCAAGATGAACACCTCTTTGCAGTATACATGTATGACCCACTAACATTGCTCTTCCAAGATTGTTTTTCTAGCTTCTTGTGTTGTATATAAGCTTTTCTGCATTGCTTTTCCAAGATGCATGGCTCATTGTGGAGTATGAGCTTTTTTGCATAGCTTTTCATGCAAGATGGCCATCTTCTTGCAATGCATGTATATGAACCAGTATCATTGCTCTTCCAAGATGGCCGTCTATACTTGTGGAGTATGAGCATTTTTGCATTGCTTTTCCAAGATGGCCACCTCCTTGCAGTACATGCCTATGAACCATTAACATTGCTCTTCCAAGATGGTCGTCTACTTGTGTTGTAGGAGCTTTTCCGCATCGCTTTTCCAAGATGCAAGACTCTTTGTAGATTACGAGCATTTTTGCATGGCTTTCCAAGATTGCCACCTCATTGAAACGCACTGGGGAAGTTGCATGTAATGTTTTTAGAAGCTTCATGTTGTTTTTGCTTCAAACTGCATTCCGAGACGGTCAGTTTGATACCCTGGACGATAGGACTCATCACGAAATTGCCTGACAAGTACTCAGTTGTATGAAGCAATGGCCGTCGTTCCTACCAAAATGGTCTACATTTTCCTAGATCTAATCCATGTATGTTGTTTCCAAACGATCGGCATCGAATCCAGCGGGTATAGTTTTTGATTTATTGCCGAAGATGTTTCTACGTGTTTTTAATTTAGTGAAAGCTTTCCAAGTAATATTACGAAGGAAATGAGTGTTGCGTTTTTCCGGAAATTGGCGTTGTGGCAAGCAGATTCCGCTTATACGCTGGTTTGGATCCCCTGTTTTTACGACCCATTCCTAGTTTCGCCTTACTGTTTAATTAGTAATTAGCTTAAATAACAGACCTAATCTAATAAATGCCTGCCCCTGATATCACCTTGCCCTAGATGTGCTTTTGCACCTTTAACCGGTAGCACAGCCCTAGCTGCTTGATTGGATGATGCTTTATTGCAGTTCCTATGTACAGTACATGTATACGACACAGTATCAATATTTCCAGCCTGAAATTTGAGTTCTAACGAATTCTATCTTTTATCTATTTTGTCTTCATCTCTGAGCTTCCGTAAATTTGTCTAAATTTTATTTCGTCTGAATTCAAGATGGAATTCGTATTATAATTTAAGGGGGAACTGAACTGCATGTTTTGCTATGGGGAAATTTTAAAACAATCTTTTAAAGAAACTACTTGTTATAATACAAAAATAAAAATTGATAAAAATGCAGTATTTTTGTAGCTACTGCATTAAAAAATTAAAAACTAAAATACTTTTCATTTTTTTCTGGAATACACAACGTGCGAGTACCTGCTGCCACCTAGTGGCGTATTTTAGTTTTTAATTTTTTTAAAAATTCCCTATAAATGGAAATATTATGAAATTTTGATCATGCAGTAGCTACAAAAATACTGCATTTTTATCAATTTTTATTTTTGTATTATAACAAGTAGTTTTTTTTAGAAAAGTATGTTTTAAAATTTCCCCATAGCAAAACATGCAGTTCAGTTCCCCCTTAAGCAAATGCCATTGAACTTCAGGTGATTTGATTTATTTATTGGTAGTTTCAAATATATATTAATATATAATTTTTAAAAAAAACTGAAAAATCTGCATTATGGTTAATGCAAATGGCAGCCATAGAGCAACGTCGCTTCGAGTAGAGCTGTTTTTAATAATGTCGATGATGTGTGGACCCTGCGGGACTCTGTCATTCGCCATTAATCTTCCTTTATACAACCTACGTGCCAGCGCTGAAATTTAAATTTCTCTATCTCATTTTACGTGCAATGTAAGCCTCGTGATTTATATTATACTTTTTGAGTTTTATCACGCTTTTCCCCGTTGCGTACGGCATTAAATTGTCATTTTGATTGCCAAAAAAAAATGTATCTAGGCCAAAAGTTTATAAAAGTATTTTTCGACGATTAAGAAGCGAGATATATAATAATGAGACGAAACCACCTCCATCTTTATTAATTTCTGCAATCTTATGTTATACACACCCTTTCCTTAAGTTGCTTAAAAGCACATAAGTTAATCTGTTTCGCACCTGGGGTGTGCAGTTTTATATTTTCAGTCATATGGATATAAACAATGTATATCTCAGTGTTGGATATGATTTACAACTACATGTATACACAACCTATAGCCAAAAGCTATAGGAAACTCATTCAAACCTATCCTGTTTATTTTCGTATACAATATGACGGTTTCAGCCTGATACACTGTATACATTTTTTTTGCTCAATGGTGACACTGAAATTGCATTTCAAAAGTTCCCCTGGTAGCTCAATAGAGTTGCAGTGGCTACATTTCAAATGGCAGTGTTTTCATTTGGTAGAGATAAGAAAATGAAGTGACTTTCGGTTGGCACGCACGACCCTGACTGACTATAGATATTATAATCTTATTTCAATAAATATTATTCCATGAATTTAATAACGGCGCTTTGGCAAATAAGATAAAAGTACTGCAAGTTCTACAACTGATTTCGGCTTCTACATGTACTGTACATGTATATGGGAGTGCTTGCACGTTGGCCATGGCCGATTGCAGCGCCAAATGGCATTTTGTCGCAGGAATTAATGATGATAAAATGTTGTCTTGGGGAAACCCGGGTGCCCACCAAGATGGCGTACATGCATGGGGTGAAATGGCGACTTTGTGGCGTATGGCAAGTGCACGATGCGTAGACAATGCAAATTACATTAGGATGGTCTCGTACAACGCGCCTTATGCCACAAAGTCGCCATGTCACCACATGCTCACCATTTTGATGGTCAACCTGCCGAATATTAAGGTCCGCCAAGATGGCGAGCGACATGTGGTGATATGGCGACTGCAGCAAATGGAACGTTGCATACCTTAGACAGAAATCACAGGATGTGGTGACTGATATATGTTGTACGAGGCAATCCTATTAATTTGCATGTACATGTATACCCTGCATTTTTTTTGCAACATGCCATCACCACCAAGTCACCTTATCGCCATCTTGGTGGGCACTTTGCCTTAAGGATTAATAGAAGTTAACGTGTATGCATGCATATCTATATAGTGTTATCATGGTCGATATCACGTGGCTGTGGCTTTTTAATTCATTTTAACAAAATTTGTCTCAAGTGCAAGTGCCACCCGTGACGAAATTTGCATAAGATCTATTGATAACGTGAAGTATTTCTGGAAATGCAAGGCTAAAAGCCATATGCCACCAGGGGGTGCTGGTTAATTTAACAACCGCATGATATCCGACCTTGGCGTATATACCTTTGATTAATGTTCATGTACATCTCCTAAAACCCAGAGAACGTAAATTTGACAGTTAAATTCATATCTATCTAAGCAAAACTGGTGATTTAGAGAAGTCGCAAAGCTATACCATATTGAGGATTTAGAAGCCAGTTTGTGCCCCCTTTTCAGCCCTTGCTTTGACGTAATTGCGCATTCTTAAGGCCGCTGAAAATAATGGAAACATTTGAATGTAAATGACGTCATTAGAGCTCGATGAATCTGGTTTCATTTTTTTTTTCTACTCTTGACAATTATCATAATCAACAAGATGGGTCTTCATTGTGCCAACTTTAGAACACACGGAAGGGAAGTAATGTAATAATGTTCGATCCTATACGTATATATAGCTTTGTCACCAAATCACTAATTAAGGGATGACACAAAAGCGAATTATAAACGCCATTGTTGCCGCCAGGTGAGGCGTTTCCCCACCTTTATGGGTGATATGCCACTGCACCACGCCATGTCCCCGTTTCAAAATTAACTGACGGTTAATTTATTACACGTTAATATGCATTAAATATTGTCTCGTGTCTCATCTATTGCAACAAAAGATCAGGGTCCGTTTAATTAAGAATTGAACGTTTCAACTTTGAAAAAATCTGGAAAGCTCTTGAAGGACCTGCATATGTACTTTACAAACTTGTGGAAATATGCTCGGCAACGGATGTGGCGTGTCGGAAGTGCGCATATTTCTAAGCCGCTTCACGTGGCATTTTCCATATTTTTAATGCCCCTCGTTAATCTTCTGAGAGTTCAACGTTCTCGCCTAGTGTTTGCGAACACTAAGCCTTTGTAAAGTGGGTTTGTCAGCAGGTTTTCCTGAGTTGCAAATGCAGGAATTTAAAATTCAAATGAAAAATGATTACTCAAATAAATAAAAAAAAAATTGCGGAATATTAATCGAGGAACTTGTCGGTCACGTATACGCCTCTGTTTTTCCTGTTGTTATTTTGTGATAAGGTTGTGCAAACTGAAGTTGTAAATGCAATTGGAGATCAACTTATGACTAGTAAAAAAAGCGCTGATCGAGCGTATGGAAAACACATGATGTCCTTACGAAATTCTGGTGCATTTCTAACCAATTCTGGAAAACTCTTGCTGGTCAGTTGTTGTATTGTAGCAAAAGTTTGTGATTCTCGAATTTCAGTAGAAGGAGGTTGTAAGAAGGTTGTCTTTGCAAACGGAGATTTGAAGAGAACATGATGTCCTAACGAAATTCTGGAGCATTTCTAACCAATTCTGGAAAACTCTTGAATGTCAGTTGTTGTAATGCTGCACAAGCTTGTTATTCAATATAGAATTGCTATTAAAAAAAGGTATATGTGAAAAGGCTCCTTAGTAAAAGGAAATTTGAAGGCTTTTTCGTATAACTGCGGCTTTGAGAGGTTTGAAACCTGGATATACCTCTTGAACCCTGTATATGCATGCCATCCAGATATAGACCTTTACAATTTCTCCCTCCTAGTTTGCCTTGGTAAGCGATTTCGATAACTTTTATAAAACCCTTTCAAAGAGTCCATGGAAAACCCTTTTGCTTACTTCTAGGACATTGTTTGAAAAGGAATCTTTGGTGTGTGGAGGCAAAACTTTTGCGTGTTAATTCACACCTCCGAATTCAGTTGAACTGGTCACGTGACCATAGTATACAGGGCGCCCTAAAAATCGAACACCATTTCAGTGTACATTTCAAGATGGAGGACAACATACACACTATAAAAGTGAAGCCACTTTGAAACGAAGTGCAGACGACAGAAAGACGTGATACACATCAAGTGGAGCAAACAACTTGATTGAATTCGCGCAACTCGATCAAGACTTGATCTATATCAGTGCTCTTGATTTGGTCGGTGAGAATAGTGTTATCAATCTTCCAATAGCTATTTTCACAATAGTTTTCCCATGGTATTCCCGAATCAACATTATTCTGGACCATATCTGCATGTCGCCTCGCCAACATGACCCCCCCGACTTTTACAATGGAAATAACTCATAGGACACAAAGGGCGTAATATATTATTCAGCACCTCCTCGGTCTATGTATATTTTACTCCTATAAAATATATTTTAGGTAATGCGATATTAGAAGTTTTAACATATACTTTAATTAGTGTTTGTCGATTGGAAAACAGTTTCGAAAGCTATATAATCACTGTTCATCTTCACCGAGTTTTTTGAAGATTTTTGGCAAATAATCGCTCGACTGGCCTAATTCTCGTTTAGTATTGCGGAAACGCAACTCCGAATTCTGAGGTCATTGCCCCGCGAACGAGCCGTTCAGTTCCGCAAACATGCGACGGAACCCGGCGATGCGTAGATCGAGTATCGGAAAACGGAAGGCGGGGACGGGCGCCCCCTGTGGTGGGAAGGGGGCCCGGGAGAAATCGATCCGCGCCCCCCCCCCCCCACTACGTGTGACATCATCTTCCCATCGATCTTCTTACGTCATATGTTTGGGGTAGAGGAACTCTGAAGGACCCAACTGAGTACAGGGTGACCGATCGCAACTTTGCGAACTACTGTTTTCAGATTTTGGGGCTCTAACGGATTAGTTTCGAAAGTACATCTATACTGGATGTAAGGACCAAATCCGAATAGTATCCGTAAAATCCATAAGTCGGGATTAATATTTTTACATTTCATGTCTTATACTGATATGACGACATTATATCCTGATATACTGTGTGTATTTCCATGATCACGAATTCTATCTTGTCATTAGACGAAATTAAAATCGGACAAGATTGTTTAAGTTGTCTTGCAAATGCACATGCGTGGGTGACGTCATTTCAGCGGATTGATAAAAACTATCTCAAACATGCGACTCTGTGTTTTGACGTGGCTGAAATTTAGAAGCTGAATGGACTCAGTCATGGCGCTTCATTAATTTGCATCACGTGTTCAGTGGTCGTATATTGTGACGGCGTTTTATTGAAAGGTTTTTCAGGATACAATAGGTAAATTCAAGGTGAAGAAATTTAGCCAGGCTAAGATTAGTTTCTTGCTTAGCTGAGACGGAGGCTTGAGTGGGCTTGTGATTTTCTGTATTTTGACGCCAATGGTAGT
This sequence comes from Xestoiulus laeticollis, assembly GCA_034698905.1. NCBI lineage: Eukaryota > Metazoa > Arthropoda > Diplopoda > Julida > Julidae > Xestoiulus > Xestoiulus laeticollis. The sequence continues at coordinate 51,317 of JAQGCC010000115.1, read as the reverse complement.
TGTAATGGCGCTTCATCTATTACCTTTTATTTCACATGTAATGTGATCGGGTTTGTAGACATGCTATATAGCTAAAAATTGGCTAAGTTTCGCATCAGGAGCACAACTATTTCCTTGCATTTCTGCATGGTAATTATGCAAAAATCTGCTTTTTATCCTCGTTAAACTTGGCGCGGTCATTCAATTTGTCCATTTGACAATTACAAGGGGAAATGTGAAAAGCAGATGACTTGGTAAAGAAAAACTTAGTCCCCGTGTGAGAAATCGCGTGTGAGCAAACATAATTTTGGCGCTACAGCAATTTTTAGCCAATTTATCGATCGCGCATACGAAAAAAATCCACGTGATGATGGACGTCAGATGGCGCTTTTCGTTGGCTTTTGACTGTGTGCTTGCATGTTGACTTTTAATTTCTCCCCTGAGTGATCGTTGATGCAGCTCTAATTAAATTTGCATTAAAATGAGTCAACGTTTGACAGCTGCACGTGTCACCTAATCTTTGTTATTGGATACGCTCGTTAACAACCGCTTTGTTTTTAATTAGCGTTAATCGAGGCATTATTGAGGGAGTTACTTTTTTGCATTTACCCACTCCTAATCAAGTTTTCCTCGTTTCCTCGACAGGAAGGAAATGACGCCATGCATTTCCTCGTTTTGGGCCTATATGGTGTAATGGACGAGTAAATATAGGTTTATGTATTATACTGATTACATTGATGCAATCCCTGGTTACGATAATCGGATTTTTGTTAGATGAAAATGCATCAATTTCTCATCATTGATAAGCAATGCGGATGAATGCTATAGGTAAAACCATATGTGAAGTGCAGAGCATTTTGACCAGCTTTGGGAAAAAGCTTCAGTTTTTCACCATTGATATGCAATGCTGGTGTATGCGGTTTCCGAGCTCCTAGTGAAGCCAACTTCAGCAATCTCATTGGCTTTCATAATTGCATATCAGTGGAAAAATACAATAATAGCTTGATTTGCACACGCTTTTCTTCTTTTTTATTTTATCAGAACTTTACTAATTGTTTTTGAAATAAATAAATTTATCAAGAAATATTACAAGCATTCTGTAGGCCCTGCAATCTACGCACCTACTGGGAGTATCCGGGTGTGGATGTTTAATATTTCATACACGTTTATACAACCCGGATCAATTAGTAATTCTTGATTAAACTGATTGTGATTTAATTGCTAATTCGTCACTTTTCGAAGGAAAATAATCGTTTGCAAATCCGTGACGGCCAAGGTTATACATTACGAATGATTTTTGTTTTCGGAAACTGATTCATTTCAACGTTTTTCTGGAAGCACGTCGTTGACCAGTAGATTCCAATTCATGGTCACTAAATTGTTGAGGGCCAAGGTTAAGGTGACCACCTATAGGGGCGAAAAATATGCTGTCCTTTGATTATTTTTTGGGTTTTCTGATGTTTAAAAGTCGCGATACATTGGGGTTTTTTTTATCACACTTTCATGACGTTTAATTACAAGATTTCGTCTCACTTTGATGAAGATAAAGATAACAAAAGTGAAAGTAGTTTGCCAAAGCAGTGTTTTGGAAGTGTAGCTGCTTTGTTTGAAAGTTTTGTGCATTGTTTCTAGATTTGGTAGTACGCCATGTTGGGGCTCTTTTTGAGCATATAAAGTGATGACAAAGCGTTGAAAAAAATTAATATTCAACATTGTATAAAATTTAAATTTTATAGCATTTATATATGCGTTCGTTTGTATAATAAAATGTAAGTTTCAAATGCAATGCCAGATTTTGACATATATAAGTATATATTTCAGACGCTATATCGGAAGTCTTGTTCCGCAATTTGTAATTATCTTAATGCGTCATTTATAACTGAATTCGCCTGTTTTAAAAGCAGCAATAAAACGTTTACTACCTTGTTATAAGCTTTTAAAAAGCCCATTAAAGCTTATAAATCTCGTGATATAAATACCACGCAGTTTAATGGATTTTTTTTTCCAAAAATGGAAGTTGTTTTATGCTGACTTCTTAACTAGTTCAAATATTTTTAAATTTGCCTCCTACTTATTTGTAAAACAAATATGGCAAATGCGTTGAAATTGATGCTATGTTTTCATAAATACATGTATATGTTATTGTCAAACATCCAAGACGCCATATTGGGCCTTCCATTCGATTCGTTCAATAGTTAACAACGTTTGAATTTCGTATGAAAATGCACGAACAAGACATAATGTAGGATTGCCGGAGTAAAATGTATATTTTCAACTGTTATCCAGATTTAACTATCATTCAAATCTTCTAAAAACAGGAGATAGTTGTCAAACGTGCAAGACGCCATATTGGGACTCTTGAATCGGTCATTAGTTAACGGTTGGAAACGAGTGTTTGGCTAGATGAATACAGTCGGCAAATGTACGAACTCAACTCGTAATGACCATATTTTTATAGGAGTTTCTCAGGATTAGGCTCGAGTTCGTTCATTTCTCCCCACCCGGTCGTATATTGGGCTTTTACTTCGCCAAATAGCCGAGAAACAGGCTATAAAACTCGACCGTTTTCAAATTTTTCTAGCTTTTTCTAACAGTGGCCCACATTTCATTTTTTTCCCCTCGTAATTCCATGGATGAGATCTAGCGTCGATTCGGCCTTTTTCAGAAACCTTTTTTTTTTTCCTCGATGGAAAGCGAATTTTCATCGACTTATACGCGTTTTTTTTTTTATGTCAGGGCCCCTGTTCGAATGTAGGGCAGTTAAGATGCATGCTTTTTCGTCTTTTTTACCAGAATCGGTTTCTTATTTCGAGCCCCGAAAATGGTTATCTCCTTGGTAACTCCGAGACATCGATTATTTCTCTCGGATGAAAAGTGAGACTTCGGATTGATGGGCTTCTCAAACGAATTTTCGTGAATAAATTTCTGATATAAAACAAGCTTATTATCCCCCCTGAAGGCGGTGAAGCCGGATTGGACAATGCTCAACTGCCCACCACCAAAAGAGAAAATGGATGCTGGGGCTCTATCGATTTCGAAGAATTGCTACTGGTTGCATGGCATTATATTGAAACCCTACGAAATTCTTTTAAGCAGTTTCCAGAATTCTTTTCAGATATGAAAGATCAGATAACATAACGGTTAATTTGTACATGTATATATTGATATTAGAATAAAATACTTTGAAATCACTCGTGATCCCATAAACAATTCCGAGAGATGCTTTTCATACTCCGAAATTGTCTACTCTTCAGATTTGCAAACAGTATTTTAGTAGGCTTAGAAAACTTTGTAATCTAATTGAACTCCTTTCTTAAGAGGGTTGCATACCAGAATAAGCCTTTTTTCTAAATTATTTTTTATTTAATTTTAGAAGCTGTTAGAAACAAATGAAATGTACGAGGACCTAGCATAAATATTGGCATTGTTTAAATTTTTTGTTTATGTATATGTATAAAAAATTTAATGGAAATATGTCCATAAAGTTTATAATTGTAGAGGGTCTGGTAAACTTTACGGACATATTTCCATGAAATGTAATATACATATACATAAACAAAAAATGGAACTATATGCTAGGTCCTCGTACATTTCATTTGTTTCTATCAGTTTCCAAAATTAAATTAAAAAATAATTTAGAAAAAAAGGCTTATTCTGGTATGCAACCCTCTTAAGGAAATCTGTCGAGATTCTATAGAATTTCGGTGATTTTTAAAATAGTTTAAGAAAATTAACCAAGAGATTTTGTTGAGATTAATTTGTGCATGAAATCTCTGGAGGTTTGATGCGATTTGTAATTCTATGCTTTGGTTTCTAAGGTTCAAACACCTGTTGAAGCACTTTCAGTTTTGTGCAGTGGAATTCAGTTTTCAATAGGATTCCAGGAGATTAACCTCTTGATATAGGAAACTCTGAAAACCGATCCTTAATCAGTACTTTACTTTTCAGAGACGAGGTGCTATCTCCATAGAAAGAGGAGAGAAAAGTGAGCTTCGCATTCGGGTAGTGTCAGGTGAGCAGATTTCCAGATTCTTTGAGATTAGAGATTTTGTAACCGAATACAAACTGACCAGTCTTTTGCTCTCTCTATCTAGGCAACGTTAGGCAGGACGTTTCCACTTCGGAATTCCGGGGAATCTTGACGCGGATGGAAAGGGCCCTGATCGCGAGTAAGTTTTAATAGTAATTGGTTTGAAAAAATAATATTCTGAAGCATGTTATGTATGAGAAAAATCTCACGAATTATTCTGGTTCTCTAGGTCTGAAAACCGAAGAGGGTCAACAGAGATGCACAGGCAAATTTTTGACCCTGCGTCACCAGCCGCGGAAAGTGGTCAAGTCAAGACGGTTGAAAAGCTTGCAGAACCAGAGCGTAGTTGAAGAGGCTTACCACAAACAGGCCTTGGTAAGTGGTTGATGGTAATGCAAATGGGAATTTTTTTTCAAAAAAATCAGTACGGGACTTGAAATTATTGCAAAATTCGTTTTTTTTTATAACAAAATTGCATTACTGCTTCAAGATCGGATCTTAACTTGTTGTCATGCATTCATCCCCAAGTGTGGTGCTGTTGAGTAATAATATTTAACTCTGCTTAATTTACTTATTTGGTTTCATTTAGAAAGTGTTATCCAGAGTCGGGGAATGGAACTTCAACACCTTTATATTGGATACAATGACAGGAGGTCAGTGACCTTTAATTTCTCTCCTGGAAGCTGCTGTTTCATAATTATTGTCTAATTAGGTCCAATTAGCGCCTCTTTTTTAAGTGCACAATTGCTCTTTGATTGCCTTCCAGGTCGTTCGCTTCCTACTCTTCTCTTTCACCTGTTCCAGCATTACGGCCTGATGGACGAGTTCCGATTAGACGTGGTCAAGGTGTGGAAGTGTTTCGGTTAGTTGCCATTTCCTCACTCTACTTGCATGTCGGCATCTGCCCGTATTCATTGGAAATTCACCACATCTCGGCTAGCAAATTAAGGCGCCGGTTGGTTTAATGTAATCAAAGATATGAGCAATCCATTAACGGGTTTAGTATAGGTCCTTCTAGATCGTCAGTCTTATTTTCTGTATGCCCTACTGAAACCAAAGCGAACGCATTCATGAATCATTCGAAATGAAACTCGGAATCCCCGAGTGACCTCTGAAATCCACTGAACTGAGCTGAAGTGTTGACTTTGGATTTCACTCAATGCTCAATTGCACATCATGCTATTTGGATCACTAGGTGGCAACATAAAAGGTTTCCCAGATGTGTGGGGTCCACAACCGCATTTTCTCTCGAGGGCCCTGTAATAGGGAAATCCCTGTATTGATTTCGTCGAAGAATTTGTTATATTCCTGTTAGCTAGGTTTTTTAAACATCTAAGATGTGTCATTTCCTTGTTCCTATTCATATCAGCATTGTTGAAATTTACGCAGAATGACGTTTTCAAAATCCATCGTTTACAGCCCTTTTTTTAACCTCCTACAAGTGGGGCAGATAAGCAAATAATTGTGCATTTTTCGATAAAAGCATGATTTTTGGGACAGTACATGTTGAATAAGTATAAAACTGATTTGGATATTGGGGCTCATGTGAACTGGCCCCTGAAGGCCCTTGGCCACCCTATATGGATACCACTTTTTAAAAATTTAAATAGTGACCCCCAATTTTTATGAAGATTATGAATCTGCACTAAAAACCCCAGTAAGTTTTGCTTAAACTTCTTTTCCCCCAACATGTGAAAAAAATTTTAGCCAAAACTTAGTGTTTTAGTGAACATTCATAACCTGCAAACAAATTGGGGTCCCCATTTAAAATTTCAAAGTGTCCCATTCAATGTGTGGAGCAGATAAGCAAATAATTGTGCATTTTATGATAAAATCATGATTTTTGGAAAAGTCATGTGCCCCAATATCAAAATCAGTTTTATACTTATTCAACATGCTCTGCTCCAAAAATTATGCTTTTCTTCATAAGATGCACAATTTCTGCTATTTCGATATGTAGCAGACCTCAGATTGTTTTGGTTTTGTTTTAACATAGGCATAATTGAGGAAGGTTACCACAGTAATAATCCCTACCACAATGCAATCCACGCGACAGACGTCACTCAGGCAATGCACTGTTTCCTGCAAGAACCAAAGGTGAGACTACCGAAACTGACCAGTTGCTCTGTAAGTCATAGAATTTCAACTCACATGTTGCGATCCTTAGATTCTGCAACACATCACGCCCCTCGAGCTTATGACCTCGTTGCTGGCGGCAGTGGCCCATGACCTGGATCACCCAGGGGTCAACCAGCCATTTCTCATCGCAACGTCCAATCATTTGGCAGCATTGTACAGGGTAAGCCGGGTTTTTAACCACATTTTCAAGACGTTGCACTAGAAACCTATTCACGGCGGAGGTTGCTGGTTTTTTCGGATAGACGAACATAATTTGAATCATTTATAAGCCCGGATTTAAAACTCTTAAACAGTCGACTCTGTCTATCTGAGATGCAGATGCAGTCATTGCCACCTGAATCGTTTTTGACCCGATAAATTCTTATAGAACTCATCGGTCTTAGAAAATCATCATTGGCGAAGCGCCTTGTGTTGCCTCAGCCAATCGGGGATGTTGAACCACCTTGATCGGAGCCAATGGTAGGTAGCCATCTGGTGAATTTCAAACACAATTAAGATTATTTATGAGAATTTCAAAATATTGCTTGAATTTTTTTTCTCTTAGGGATGATATTACTTTTCAAATCCGCTCCCTTATTTTGGCAACCGACATTACCAGACAGCACGAATTTCTCGCGCGCCTGAAGGTGAGTCCTAGCTTTGCCAATCGGCATTATAAGAATGCCGTTGCCGCTAGGACATGAATTAATTTTGATAAATTTCAGCACTATCTGGAAAGCGAAACGCTGGATCTCAGCGACCATCATTATCGGCATTTCGTCCTCCAGGTATTCTCAAGCACCCTTCATTGATCCCTCGAATGTCGTTTATGAAATACCAACCCTCAGAGCTTGAATTCATTGCTATAGATTGCATTGAAATGTGCGGACATCTGTAACCCGTGCAGGACATGGGACATCAGCACCAAATGGAGCCACCAGGTGTGCGAGGAGTTTTTCCGTCAGGGGGATGTCGAGCGCCAGCTCAATCTTCCGATTTCTGCCCTTTGCGACCGCAATAACACAACCATCGCCAAAATCCAGTCTGGTCAGTGGTCGAGAATAGCCCCATGAATCCGAGTGGCACGGGATTGGCAATCTTAAATCTATTTCTTATTGCAGGGTTCTTTCGCTTTGTCGTTGCCCCTCTCTTCGAGGAGTGGGACCTTTTCCTCCAAACCCCGCTTTCTTCCACCATGGTCAAGAATCTTCGATGCAATCAGGTAAATGTCCAGAGCACATTGCTGAATTAAAAGCCACTAGTTTATATCTCTGCGGGGAAAAATCCTAACTGGCGATGCCTTTTGCATTTCAGGAAAAGTGGGATCAAATGGTGGCCGAAGAAAATGCCAAGCCGCCAGTTGTCCCATCTGCAATCGACCAAGAGGAACGCGAAGAGGCAGCGCCGTCCCAGTTAGCACCAGATGAAGCCTCCGGCACAATAGTGCACTGCAGTGCTCGGCGGCACAGCATGCCATTGAGCCTCCCGAGGGCGCAACCGCCCCGCTTGGCTCTACACCCCGATATGGTACAAATGCACCGGCCTCCAAGCACCTGGGCCACGTCGCTCAGCACCATTGCCAGCCACCTCTCGGAGGACCTGTTCCCCGCTGCATCGACGCAGAGGCGCCAGCTGACCAAGCAGAATACCTTCCCTCCACCGCCCTCGTGGCATGGACGCCTGCAGCAGCGCCAAGCAGCCATGCTGCGACAGAGCACCACCGGTTCGCTGGATGACGGCGACGAGCAAGAGACGGCTCCCTCCGAAGGCGACTGTGGCACCACCAATGGATGTGGCACGCCTTGCTCGTCAGAATGTGGAAGCCTGGCTGAAAGCGACTGCGTCGCTGTGGCGGATGACGGGAAAAATGGGAAGACTGCCTTCGGATGCAGGAAGTCGAAGCCGCTTCTGCGCCTAAAGTCGGACAGTGACTTGCTGCAGCACAATGGCAAGGTTCTCTCTGGTGCGAGGACCACATTGGCCACCAACAATGAGGACGAGAAGGAAAATGCCGACCCTTGCAGCATCCGGACGTCTGCACTGTGGAGAAATCAGTACCGCAAAGGGAAGCCGCAGGTAAGCGATTCGGAAACCTCGTTTCCGGTGGAGGTGCTGATGTTGGTGCTCCGTTATAACTAAAATCCGTCTTTGCCGATATTTTTGCAGGGCGTTGGGATGATGCTCCCTCGGTTCATGGGGAGACGTGGGTCGGCACCTGTTGGACTATTGAAGGAGGAGACCATTTCCTGCCTCCGCAGTGCTTCTGACAACCGAGAGCAAGCCAGGCGCCGAGATTCGGCCCCCGTAGAGCTTCTCCAAGGTAATTTTAAAAAATTAATACATTGCCGTTGCTGTCGTTTTTATGACCTCAACATGAATCCCCGAGCCATTTTGTCCGATCTCAGATCAGTTCCTGCGTCTGCAGCAGGCTGCCAGCAAGAGCTCCAAGGGAACGAGACGCGGCTCCCTGCCCTCAGAGATCCCCCTGGACACCAATGCGCCTCTGTTGTTTGACATTTTCCGGCCGGCTAACACCGAAGCGCTTCGCCCGTGCGGGGCAGAGCTGCTGGGCACGGCGTTCCGACGCCGCTCCATGCCGGCAGACCTGGTGCGCCCCTCGGTGGACATCCTGCGAAAAGCAGCCGCCATGCTTTCCATGGACCCCCGCGGAGCAGCCATCAACGAGATGTTCCCAGCGGCCGGTCGCAGTTTCTCCAGCAACGGCACCGACTCTCCGTGCAGCGCCGCTACCGGCCGAAGCAGCGAATGGGCGCGCGGAATCCAGCGCCTCCTGGTCCAAACGCATTCCTTCGATGCCAGCTACTCTGACGCTTTCTTGACGCACGAGGAGCAGGCGACGGAGGTGATGCCTAGTGACTATAACAGCCTGAGCAGCAGCGGAAGCAGCGGCAACTGTAACGCGTGGATCATGGAGAGCAGGAGGACTGTGTTCCCATTCCACAGAAGGAGCTCTGTACCCACCGAGGTCTGCCTCTTTGGGGCTTCTCCAGGTATGGCATCTATAACATGTGGGGGAGACATAAACCGAACTCAACATTCTAATTTTGTTTGTTTGTTTTAGATGAAGACCAACCAGTCAACCTGGTGGTGGAGATGACCTAGGGAACGTTCCTTTGTACCTTATCTCCGCATTTACCCCCTCTCGTTTTGTTGCATATGCAAAAGCCGATTTGGATCCCAATGCTGCCTCTGTGCTGGCACGAAGAGCAATAATTAGCGTAAATGACGTCCATTCCTTCATCGGTTTCATCCTTGACCCCCGATTTAAATCCCCCGACCCCCTTCTCGATCGTTCCATTTTTTTTATTTTAAATTATTATTTATTCACATGCATCCGTGTTCGAGCAAAACATTGCCAAAGTTTTCACAGACGAAGAACGGGCAAGCGGCAGCTACTTATTTCAGCTAATGAACGAGCGAGGTTCCATCGTTGGCCGAAAAAAGCTCATTTTGGGAATTAATCGTCCCGTTCCCAAAGGGCCAGTCACCATTTAGAGGTTAGGCGAAGAAAAGCGTAAAAACCGTTAAATCTTAATGTCCATGCAGAATTTGCATATAGTTGTCTCAGAAAAAAAAACTGCTTTGTATTTAAAAAAAACGTCTGTTTTGAAAGCATTTGAGAAAAAAAAAAAATCTAACTCTTTGAAAATTGTTTTAAAAGTTTCATAACATGTTTATTAAACATTTTCTGGACATTCCAAAGCTGGAAGAAATTTACAGAATTTCCAACTGGGAAATTAAGCATTTAATGTTTTTAACGAGTTTCCGCGCATTTTTGAGCTATTTATAAAGCTATAGCTAGCATTCCTGATAGCTTTAAGCTTAAATACGTAATTAGTTTTGCCACTCGTCTTATTATAGAACCGAATTTTTCCACATTTTTCCTATCGTATTATGTATAACATACTTGTAGCCGCGTATAAGCGTTCGATTTACGGATGGGGAAGACTATGCTCAATTGCTACGAAGCCGGTGTTCTTTTTCCACTCATTTTGGTATGTTTTTATACGATTTTTAATACATAAAAAAGGAAAGGAATTTAGGAGTAGCATTTTGCTCATTATCTGTACATCTTTATGTAAATACTGTTCATAAGGCAAACGTCAATAAACGTTCTGTTCTTAGATCCGTCGTCTGAATCGCGGACGCCATTTTGAACAAAGATGATGAAATGAACATTACAAAGCAGCAGTTGGCTTGGAAAATTTTAATGTTGGCAGTTATATCAATTCAGGCTGAACTGCACACCTCCATTCCTATGGGGAAATTTTGATACATACTTTAAAAAAAAGTACTTCTTACAATACAAAAATAAAAATTGATAAAAATGCAGTATTTTTGTAGCTCCTACTTAATCAAAATTTCATAATTTTCCCATTTATAGGGAATTTTTAAAAATTAAAAACTAAAATAATTGTGGTGGCACGTGCAGTTGCATGTGCGGTAATTCTTGCACTGGCATATGTGTGACACATGTTCCCGAATTATGAAAAATGCGTTGTTTTTTACGCTTGAAACATCTTTTATTCAATTTTAATGCAAGGAGCCAAATTATCCTAATTTGCACTAGTTGTGCAGTAAAGTTTTCTGGAGTTTTTCATGTTAGATGCCTGGTGTTCCATTGCGGTCAAGATGGCGGACCAAACATTCCAAATTATTAATGGGTATGCCGGAATTGGAGTACAATTAGGCATGGAGAATTGGTGTGCATCACTACAGTTAAACAAAATCTTTTTTTATTGAAACGAATTTAAATCTTTGGACCATCATATTTGATCACGTTCTAAATGTTCTAAAAATTGCGATTTTTGAACGGCCCTTCGAATTGCATTAAATTGCCGCTAGGTGGCGTTGAAATGTTTCATTTCTGCGTTTTCTGAATATGGTCAGCTTCCATTTCACGTGTTTTTGTGTATTTTAACGATGAGTTTGACCCGATTTTACGCCAATTCAATTCAACTAATTAGGTATTAAAGTTGGTTCTTAACGTTTCTGACCATGAGGGCGTTACTTAGGCTGCGTTCGCTGTTTTCTGAAAGCACATGTTGGAGGTCAAGGCCAACGTTCCAAAAGCAATCACATTTTCACGACATACTGGTCAGTAAACGTTGTTCAACGATGGCTGCAGGTTTCCAGGCTCTGAAATCCGATTTTTCTCGTTTGGGAGGAGGTGGTGAGGTCAAGCTGGACAAGGATGACCAAACTGGCATTGCAGTGATCACCTTGCAGCATGAAGAACATAGGAATTCCATCACAGGTGAGCATGCATACAACTTCATGCAGTGTACATGTTATGTCCATAGATTAGAAACTTACAATGTAACAAATGTAAGTTTCTAATCTATGGTATGTCTATGTTGCCAATGCTGGCCAAAGTTTTTATGAATTTCAAACCAATCCATTACATTGGCTTGAAAATGTTGGATGTAGGTATTTGCAATATACCCTTCATGAGGTGAATTAATGCATTAATTACCAGTCTTAGCATATATCCCAAGGCCATGTTTGACACTGAATAAACTGCCCATGCCATTTATGCATTTTGCAAGGACACGTACAGCTCTATGAAAGTCATTTTTATTGGCGATTTATAACTCTTTTGCCACTTGCCGGTTTCCGATTTATATTCCGGCTAGCTTTACGATCTCGACGTACAATACGCGAGGCGGTAGAACCATTCAAATCCATCGAATGGGCTCCATTGGATCCATTCTATCGTCTCTTTCCTAGCATTTTATTAAAAAAATGTCCATATAAGCTATCGGGAATTCCATTTAAAGGATGTTGTGCTCATTTAGCCGAGAATAACCCGCTGTAGATCAAGTTTGCACATGATGCTTTTACTCTACAGTGCGTTTTTTAGGATGGCTGTCGGGAATTCATATTAAATTCTTGTCACTCTTGCAGGGACCATGGTTGGTCAGCTGGCCGACGTCGTGTCCGAGCTTGAAGAGTGGACACTGGGCAAGGGTCTGATCATCTGGGGTGGCACCGCCAACTTCTGCTCCGGCGCCGACCTGAAGATGGTCCTCAAGGTGGGCATGAGCCCATCGTTCGGCCACAACATGGCCGTGGTCATGCACACCCTCCTCACGCGGCTACACCAGCTGCCGCTGATCAGCGTAGCACTGGTTAGCGGCAAGGCCATCGGCGGCGGCGCCGAAATCACCACCGCCTGCGACTTCCGGCTGATGGCAGACGGCAGCGAAGTGCAGTTCGTGCAGGCACGGATGGGCGTCGTGCCCGGCTGGGGTGGTGGCACGCGGCTGGTGAGGCTGCTGGGAAGTGGGCCGGCGCTGGACGTGTTGCTCACTGGCAGGAGGCTCAACGTGGAGGAGGCCATCGCCATGGGTTTCGCCAGCAGCAGAGTCGCGAGCGGAGAGGCCATGCTCCAGGAAGCAAAGCAATGGCTCGGCCAGAGGACCGGGCCGGCCACTGAAGTGGTCAGGGCCATGAAGCAGATCGCCGTTCAGGCCCAGTTGCTGCCTCTAGGACAGGCACTGGAGTTCGAGAGACAGGCGTTCGCTGGGGTGTGGGCCGGAGATGCACAGCAGAAGGCCCTAAACGAGAACATTAAACACAGATAATGAGGCGACCGGTGTTGTCCTCAAGAGGAGGTGCGGCAGCTAGGTGTAGGTTTGCCAAGTTGAACGTACAATGTCAAAAGGACTTGTAGCAACAGGTTCATCGTTGTGATTGTTAAATGACTAGCACGAGAGATTGTTTTTCCTAAAATTCCGAGTGATTTTATTAAAAAATAAAGTCTATGGTCTCGGAAATATATCTTCATTTCATCTAAATCAGTGAATTTTTTCAGTCAATTTGCCAGTGATCCATTAAAATGGTCTGCGTGAACAGCTGGCATTGTTTGGAGTTTCAAATTTGTTAACAAGTCGTTGGTCAGAGATCAAAGTTGAACGGCGTTCTAGACAGACTCGTGGGTGCATCTGAGACAGCGATTAAAGAGTTTGTGGAAGGACTGTTAAAATCAAGATTTATAGCCGTAATTAATTTGAATTTAACATTTAGCTTTAATGATCTTAAAGGATTCGAAAGACCAACTGTTCAAATTGATGAGAATTAACAAGCGTTAACCCACACTGTTCACTAGAACCATTTAGACCGAGTTAACCCCGATTCATGGTCGGTTACGATCCAGAATAACAAATTTACGTTTTTGCCCATTTGGAATGCTGTTTCTTGGAAGAGATTCCAGGTAACCATTAGCTATCTGAAAAAAATGCCACATGATCTCAACTTATAGGTACTATATTTATTGGTTTTCAAGTTTTTCAGATTGCTCCTTTTAACGAGCCATTAACTGGTTTTCTGGCATTTGCAGTTGGCCATAAATAACCTTGCTGAACATCCGGAGCAAGATCGTTAACGAGGAAATCGAAGATCTAATCGGAAGTTGGTCATTGGCTGCCCTTCTTGAACTCTCGCAATCCAAGATGGCGATGGGTCACATGACCATTGGAAACCGATGACACTAACGATGTAACACGCCTGAAAACTTGAAGAGGGATGGAAGGCAAATTCCATTGAAGGTGAAAACCTCTAAAAATGTTATACTTAGTCTTGGCACTGATCCGGTTTATCTACTTCGAAAAATGCTTTTTATAGAGCAAAACCTGCGAATAGCACAAGCCACTGGGACCATACCAAAAGTTGTGCTGTTTGCGGGTTCAGCTAAAGTGATGACCATACACACAAGTTTGGTAATGTACATAACGGTTGTACTTCAGAGGGCGGCCGCTATTGTCATTTAAAGGTAAAATCGCGATTTATTCCCTTATAACGGCGTATTTTGCGTTTCACGAGGTTTGTGCTATTTCAAGGTATTTTTTTATATAAAATCGATCCATACCAAATGTGAGTTATCGCTATTTAGAGGTTTTGCTGTATCCCCATATTTTATTTTTAAATGAATATAGAACGGAATCTATTTAAGATTACCTAATACTGTAAGAAAGTGTTAGATTGTGAGGTACGGGGCTCATAGACTCATAGCGCCGTCTACAGGTTAATGTTCCAAACGTTATAAAGATTGGTAGCGCCATCTATGTTTAAACCACACGAACAAATTGCGTAAAATGGTTACTTTCCCATGGTTTTGTTTAGCTGTTTTTTTTTTGGAAATGAGGACACACTAGCCTGCCTGATGCCTGGCATTTCCTATTTCCGTTTCCCTCCTTCAAGCTCGTTAATATTCATATCGCTGATTTCTTATCCTTTAATTGACATCCTACCGAACAAACGTGACATTAAGGACCATTTAACGTATCATTAGCAGAGGTTTTGCCGAGCGAAATTAAACTTATTAAACATAAAATTGAGCAGCAAGGACGTGAAGCTGGCCTTTGACCCCTAAGCAATTCTGTAGCACGGACGTATTTAACCCAACGGCACACAAAATGACCCTAGAATTGTTGCGGCACGTGTACTAAAATTAAGCATTGCACATAAGTCGATGGTATCAAAGTGTCCGGCTTGTAGCATAGATTTACGGAAGGCAACCGGAAATGGCAGGATGCTTCCGAACTAATAAGGTTGTTGCAAGAATCACCACAACAGTGCCGAAATCCCCGTAACCCCGCTAATGAATGCACGGTAGCGAAGGCTAATTCACACCCGATTAATGGCGTGACGTTATCCCCATCAATTAAGCCCTCGTTTAATTATCCTTGAAACAATTGGTATGTTTTGTCCGCTGGTACCGGTGCTCGTGCCTCTCTGTCCTTGGTCTTAGTGCCTTAGCGTCAAGGCTACCAGAATTGCTCTCGTTGCATATATACTCCAACATGAATCACATTAATTTAGACAAGTTTGTTATGTAGGCTCAAATGTTTTATTACCTGTAATTTGTTTCACTTTCCTTCGTTAGGAGGGAAGGCCGGCCACGATTCCGCAAGACTCTGATGGGATTAACTCTGGATTCACTGGTGTTTATTCAGGTTTCAGAGATGGCATTCCTCGGAGATTGCTTTTCATTTGAAATTGCATTGCTCGGGATCTAACAAGATTTATACATGTTTGTTTCATCGTTGCACTGCTTGTTTTTGCTATTTCTGGTTTGCATCAGAGGTTATAGGGATGGGATTTGGATTTGCAGTTTCTATCATTATGTTTATGTTCTGTAACGTGTTATTGATGATATGATAATCATTGATTTGGGTTTATGATTAAGTTTTTTTGTACGATGCACAAAAAAAAGAATTTGGTACAGATTCTGACATTTTCAGCTTGTTTATTTACACTAATTTAATTATTGTTTATTGGTAGAAAATAACTAATTTGCATCCTTAAGAGGGTTCTAAACAGTATTAGTATTTTTTAAAATTATTTTTTAATTTAATTTTGGAATCCGTTAGGAACAAATGGAATGTACTTGCACCTAGCATAAATATTCTATTATTCGGCTAATTTTTTTATTTATGTATATATGTATCTTCCATTTCCTGGAAATATATCTGTAAAGTTTATAAACGTAGAGGGTCTGGTAAACTTTACAGACATATTTCCATGAAATGGAATATACATACCCAGTGTACATAAATAAAAAATTTAAACAAATAATAAAATATTTATGCTAGATCCTCGTACATTTTATTTGTTCCTAACAGTTTCCAAAATTAAATAAAATTATTTAGAAAAAAAAGGCTTATTCTGGTATGCAACCCTCTTAATCAGAAATTTGTCCAAATTTGAGAACTTATAAGTTTACGTATTGAAATCTACTTGTACAAGTCTACTTTAGCCGGTTGTGCTATTTTCTAGCATCAATGTCGAAGCCTGCATTTTGAGGCTATAGAAAATAGTACAACGTACCGGCTAAAGTAGACTTCTACCGAATTATGGTTTTCGTTACATGTATTATTTCAGTGCAATCCAGATAATGATATGACATGAAATTTATAGCCCTTTATTGTAAGGTTTAGAATTTCTCAGTTCATATGATGAATCTGAATGCATTCATCTAGGGTTTGGCATTTGCACATGGCACATGGCACACCTTCGAAATCCCGGCAAGGCCAAGATTGGCCCTCTTTGTTCTCGCACGTGCTATGCCAAATCTCGCACCTGAGTGGCTGCAGGCCCGGGCCGATAAATCGTCAGATTTTAGAGTTTCTTCCTCGATTCGTTTCCGCGTGACCCCTCACCCCCGCTGGGTTGCCATTTCTACACATTGCGCCCTTAAAAAATCCATCTTAAGATTGCATTGTTATGCGAAAACTGGTTTGCTCTTTACCAGAAGTAGCCTAAATATGGAGCTAAAACGGCTCCTTTGTCACCCCCGCCTCATTATGCAATCCAGCGAATGTAATGAAGGTTGAATTATGAATGCCCATGATGAACTAGATGCGAGAAAGTAAATTGGATTTGGTGCGGTTTATACACGTGGGCAACCCCCCTTCAATTGTCCTTTTCGCCCCCCTGCAGCAAAAATAACTTTCTCAGGGTGTGCATGGCAACGAGAATCCTCGATGCTTATATGCTTTCAGTTTATGACATTTTTTTCGTAAATTTCTAAAAAAGGAAATGTAGATATTGTAAAAGAATTGCAAATTTCTCAAACGTGATAGTAATGATAATTTACGTTTTAATTGATACTCATTTCACTCTAAAACGCTTAGAAAGCGAATTATCTTCAGCAGTAAACACTTTTTACAATTTTATTAGAGGAGTAATGCACACGATTTAATTTTACCACTGTTTATCCCTTAATTTTTATCACTGCAGAGTCTAGAGATCCAGTAGTTTCTTGGAGGTTGTAAAGTCTATAGATTGAGACATTTCTGGAAAGTCTGTAGGTCCGAAAGTCCATGAAAATTCTTGAGATCCTGAAGTTCCTGAAAAGCCTAGAGGTCCAGATGTTCCTTGACAATTCTAGAGATCCAGAAATTTCTGCAGTCAAGAGATCCAGAAGTCACCTGAAAGGTAAATAGATGCAGAATTTTCTGAAAAGTCTGCAGTAAGTCACTGAAAAAACTTGAGAATTCTAGATCTAGAAGTCACTTCAAAGGTATAGAGATACAGTAGTTCCTCAAAAGTTTAGAGATCGAGATGTATCTGAACAGTCAAGATATCCAGAAGTACATTAAAAGTTTAGAGATCCAGAAGTCTCTGCAGTCAAGAGATCTAGAATATTCAGAAGTTCCTGAGAAGTCTAGAGATCCAGAAGTCTCTGCAAAATACTTGTATATACAGTAGATCCGGAAATCCCTTAAAAAGTCTATCCAGAAGTTCCTGTAAAGTTTACAGATCATGAAATCCCTTGAAAAGCTGTGTTCACGAAATGAATTTCAACAAAACAGCTGTTGATCAAAAATCTAGTTGCAACAACAATGGTCATGGAATGGATTTCATCCTAATTGAAATCCATTCCATGACCTCAGGATAGGCTATACGTTACGTAATGTACATACTGTATAATGCTAATTCGGAATGAATTGAAAGCGTTTGAGCTCGACCACACAAGATGTAACTAACTGTTAGATCAGTTTTTTGATTTCCATTTAATTGAGAATTTGAACCGAAAGCAGGCGTGACGGTGCTTCACGATGGCCTCCAAAAAGGGTTTGGCGCCAGAGAATTTCTTCCCTTTACCAGAAGTAGGACAAAATGCGCAATTGCTAATCTTTCAGAAAAAAACGAACTGCTCGGAATTGAACAGTTTTGATTACATCAGTATCGGAAGTAGGTTTCCTGGGTGAGTGGAACAGAAATCACCAACTAAACGAGCGTTTCAAGAAATGAAGCTGAGCTTTCACTATAGGGCTAAACAATGCTGAGAGGGCAAAAAAAGGGGTCAGTCGTGTTCAAACAACAATAGTTTCCTTTAATTAGATCGGATTTCCATTTTTTTTTAATCAATAAACACAATTGCGCAATGCGTGCACTCCATTCTGCATCCTGGCCTCATGTTGTAGAGCACGTATTTCAGCAATTCCACGAATCTCAAGATATTAATCTCATCTTGGTAACACTACTTTTCAAGGCACCCTGTAGACCTGTAAGGTCTTTAATGCTCCCTTGTAATTAACGGTATACAAACTTTTGGGAGTGAGTTTTGATAATGCAATTGCCATGTAGCAATTAGTTTGTAATGATTTAACTCCTTAAAACCAGTTTTATATCCTAATTAAGATAATAATAACTTTTAAAACATTAAGATAATGTAGGAATATTTGTAACGCCTTTGAAGCTTAAAGTGAAAAAGTACAGTACATTGTACAAGTTGTACATTATATTAAAATTTACATTTGAAGCATGTAGGCCTACAAGTATACAGTCAGCTCTCGATGTAATCGAGCGTTCTTTATACTGAGAGGTTTTGTTTTTACAGTTATGAGAACTAGGAATTCCAGATTGGAATCTTGCCATCAACAATTTTGTTGAGTCTTAACAGCAACTCATTATAACATAAGGCAATATAACATAAGATAGTGTCTAACATTCTAATATACCCGTTGCCATGGCAACGTGAAGCTGTAGAACGTAAAGGGCAGTGGCCACAGACTCTCCGGGTCACTAATTTCGCTTAAAATCTTAATTATTTATTAGCAAAGGTGGTCTTATGTAGAGAACTGCTTTCAGGAGGTTTTTTTGTGATCCCCAGAGGTAAGGAAATATAATTTAGAGATTAAAATAGGGGTTGTCAATGTTGGACCACCTTGGCAGCCATTGATCGATGACAATTATTCCTTTTTTTTTTTCATCTTCCAAAACCAACTCATCAACGTGTAGTCTTTGCGAAGTTCAATAACTCGTCCAAGGTTCACGAGGGGTCAAAGGTCGCAGCGTTGGAATGCGGAGGAACAATGCTGGAGATGCTGTTGGGAAATTCCGCCATCTTTTCCTCGGCCCTGATTTCGTTTTCGCCACCTGCAAATTGCAATGCATTGAAATCGACCTTGTAGCGGTGGCATAATCGTGTCATAAAGATGCAATAAACAGAAAGGTGCGCTAATTATGGTTCGGCAAACAGCTATCAATCAGTGCAATCGATTTAGCGAACGATGAATGGATTAGGCTTAACCGAGGAAAGGATAAGGAGAGAATTCTTAAGCACCTGCTAAGTATAGGTTGTTTCCTGTATGGGTGCCAGAGGTTCAAGGCAAATCAGAAATTTGGGTTTGGTATTCGATCTCAACCACATTGCACTCTTACTAAGTATTCAAAGCTAACGATTGTTTTTTTTTTCTTCTCAAAAGTCCCTGAAAAATACAGAGATCCAGAAGTCCTTAGAATAAGTTTAGTGAGGTAGAACTCACAGAGAAGTCGAGAGAACAAGAAATCCCTTAAATACGTTAGAGATCCAGGAGTCTTTGAAAAGTCCAGAGACCCAGAATTCCTTGAAAAAGTCTGGAGATCCAGAAGTTAATAAATGGCCAAGAGATCCAGCAGTCTCTGAAAAGTTCAGAGATCCAGAAGTTCTTGGAAGGTCCCAAGAGCAAGAAATCCCTTGAAGTCTTTGAAAATTTCAAGAGATTCATCACTCTGTAGTGCAAAGATCCAGAATCTGTGCTATTTAGTTCATCCTAAACCTGTGATTTCTATAGAAAAGATCCCATTATTCGCTCTTCAAGAATCTTAAATGTAGTTTGCAGAAATGGTGATTTTTAACCATAATGCATGCAGTGATAAAAGCAAGATTTCGGTCCTTCCAAACCGATCGACAGTGACTGTATCCTGTATTTCAAATCGAACCCCTCAAGTCATGTATTTCGGGTGTCCTCAACAGAATCGACGTTTTTCTCATTTTTTTCTTCAGCTCCCGACATTTTATCACTTCCTCCGCATCCGTGGACACGGTTTGGAATCCGTCGTCGCTGAAAGCACCACCGTCAGCATTCCTTAATTCCCCTTCTCCCCTCCTTTTCTTCCCCACACCTCATTGGCATTCGAGGCACGTTTTCGATACATCTGCAATATTCCTCGCAGGTATGTTATTAAATGCCATTGTTATTTGTGTCTCCTTGGTTACTCTCGCCTTTGCCAGCATTTGTATTCCTTTTGGACTCGGCCCAAAATCTTCAAGAAAAGCAACATCTCAATGTATCCCACTGAAGAAGGTATATCCTAAATCGCAGGCAGAGGAACACCTTTTGGGGTTGGCATCGCCAGTGCCACCTATCAACCGATGACACCGGAGCATTTGCATAAATCTTCCATTGTGCAGGCATCAAGATCGTCGCCCTTCTCATCGCCAACTATTCCTGCTGTGGACGCAAAGTCATCACGTGGAGGGGTCATCTCACATATCGTCCTGGTGGTCGTGGAGGGGTCATCTGATATATCGTCCTGAAGGTGATTCAATCTTATTTAGGTAAGTTATACATTTCGACTATTTTGATGGGATAAAGTACAGTGTACGTTTACAGCTGAGCAAAAGAGTTTCTGGAATGCCTCTTGACGTCATGGTACATTTCTAGCTAATAGCAATCCAACAAAAATGACGTCATTTTTCTGTCAACGTCCACAGAAGGATGTCATTTTAGTTTGCTTTTGACATCAGCTGTATTTAAATAAATCACTTTTTACTGAAATGACGTGGATCAATTTTAGATCAATTCAAATGCAGTCATCTTGACAGTTTTTGTTGCATTGGCAGCACAGTTTTCATACTTGAAATTGAAATTACTTGTATTTAATGATTCTACTGAAGAATTTGGAAATGCAGGATGTAATTATGGGAAGTGTTTGGATTCACATGCATTCAATGGTAATTTTGCGAGTTTGTCGAACCTTATTTTTGGAATGCTGACATTTCCTGAAATACGGTGAAGGAATAATAGGGTTTACTATATTGCTTTTCTTTAGTCTATTACTTATGAAACTATACAGGCTTTGGGTTCATTCTGTTTTACCCATAGACCCCTGTTGTTTTTATTAAGAGAGAATTACAGGATACAGTCGATGCATATATTAGAGGGATTGAGCACGCCTCCCTTAATGCTAACCACATTGACAGCACTGTATGTTTTTCCAATGCGTTCTCGTTAAGGTAAATCAGTTGACGGGGCATAAAGGGAGGCGTGCTCAATCCCTCTATTACCTCAGGGGCACGTGTGCACCACTTAGAATTTCTTAGTAAATTATGCCAAACAAACGAAAAAAGGATTTTGATTGAAGCTAACCGGACCCCCTGGCATTGACATCTCAGGGCCTTAGTGCATGCCTCTTCACATATTCGAGCTAGGCTTAAATCTATGTGATTCTCAAGATGGCTAGATAATCGGGTTGTTCCAAACTCTGGTTAGAGCAATCGGCGGTTAAGCTTAAGTGCCAACATTTACCATATTTTTTGTACATAATGAATGGGAATGCACTTGCTCCCTTTTGGAAAATTTTCAGGATGTCATGGACTCCTATAGGATTGTTTCACCATTTGGATGTTGTTATCCATGACGCTAATACTCTCTAAATTTAATTTTGATTTAGGAGGGTGATAAACCCTAAACCAGCAAGTGTCATTTAACACTTAAATAACACTTGGGGATGGTTTTATTTCAATTAATCAACATTATACCGGTTTAACACCCTCTGGTGGCGAATGTGTTTTCAGTACTGGCTAAAACGATTGACCCTTTATAAAATCTAGGGCGGATAACGGTATTTCATGAAATTTTGTGAAAGTTTTCATACAATATACAATAATGTACCAAATTCTAAGTAAAATTGACACGGGGCTTATTCGAGACCAGGGTATTATTATTTTTATTCTCTCAAAGTTGGTATCAATAAATTAAAAATGACAAAAAACTTAACAGAAACAAGCATCTACGATATCGGTATTTTCTTTGCTTGATATTTCAATAATAAGGGAAATCTCCTATGCACTGCGCGAAGCTATCGGGAAATGTAAGGAGCGAACACTTTGGGAATTTCCCCAACACCCGGGGTTTAATCGAGTATTTACGGTATTTTACACTGTAACATGCATTTGGTACCACATTTGGCACTCCATTCAATTTATTGCCTAAATGTCAGCACATGGGTGCCATTTCCAGAATACATTTTTTAGTGCAAATACTATAGAGTTGGGATTATAAAATTGCAAAAGATGTTAGAAAGGGGTGCGTACACTCTCATTGCATCACTCTTAAATGCTCGATAGAAACATCACGGGAAGTGCGGTTGTCCAAACGTCCGATTAAATTAATCGGAGCGTGGTGCAAAGCACGCCTTTCCTGACAGTGGCCTTCACGCAGACGCCGCTTCATAATTAGATTAAAAGCCATAAAAAATTGTCACAGAGCTCGATTAAAATCGGGGGTGGAGAGGCGGAAGCATCACCCAGTGACCTCCTCTTAGGAATACTGTTAAGGTGCTCACGGGGGAAGTGACGTCAGGGGACGGAGGAGGGTCCTCACTGGCCTCTGGGACGGTGCGAAGAACGGCGTTAAACGCCGTTTAACAGCGGCCTCTGCTGCACGTTCCAAACTGCGGAGAGTGACCGGTGTCCGGCATCGCAAGCTGACAGGGATTTTTGCTTTTTTCTCCCCTGCAGCCCTGCAGAATTTTTGCAAGGCGCTCTGCAGAAGTCTTGAAGAAGTCCAGTAGAGGTTTCCAAGAACCCCGACAGAAGTTTGCAAGAGATCCGACAGAAATTTTGCAAGAGGTTCAGTAGAAGTTTTTCAAGAGTTTGCAAGAGCTCTACAAGAGGTCTACAAAAGTGCAAGAAGTTCGTTACCGGAAATGCAGCTGTTGGTGACCGCCGCATTCGTCCTGGCCGTGCTGCTTGCAATGGCTTGTGGCCAGTCCGTGCCCCTGGCCGGACGTTACTGCGGCCGAGTGTTCACTAAGCCGTGTTGCAAGGGCCGGATTGACGAGTGTGCCGTTCCACGGTTGCAGACCCTTTGCTATTGTGACCAGTTCTGCAAGAGGCCAGATGCCGACGACTGCTGTCCAGACTATGAGGAACACTGCCTCGGCATTCTTAAGCCTGGACCACTCTTGGGTAAGTTCAACAGACTGTTGCAGAAAATCATTATTCAAGTCTGGGTTTACGATATATGCATGGACACGTGTGTTTTATCTCATACATATGTAGTAATAAAATAAAGAAAACGTATCCAGGAAGCCAAATTTCAACTTTTGTAAACAAATATTTTTAATTTAATTTTGGGAACTGTTAGGAACAAATGGTATGTACCAGGACCTAGCATAAATATTCTATTATTTGTTTAAATTTTTTTGTTTATGTAAATGTATATTCTATTTCGTGGAAATATGTCTGTAAGATATATAATTGTAGAGGGTCTGGTAAACTTTGCAGCCATGTTTCCATGAAATGGAATATACATATACATAAACAAAAAATTTCAACAAATAATATAATATTGATGCTAGGTCCTCGTACATTCCATTTGTTCCAAAATTAAATTAAAAATAATTTAGAAAACATGGCTTATTCTGGTATGCAACCCTCTTAAGATCCAATTGTTTCGAAAAATCAATTTCGTGGTCGTCCATCAACAATGCATTGACATTGGCGACAGTGTGTTAGTGACTGTCTCGTCTTTTGAAAAGATTGAATGCATCTATTGAAAGCGTCATTATATGTCTGTTTATTGAAATTGGTGCATTTTTTTCTGTTTCTTTTCAGCTTGTTACTACAATGGCAAATACTATCAAGAGAATGATTCAATCTGGTTTAATTGTAACAAATGGTAAAAGTTAAATCCATTCATCTCATGACGCATTGTGTTAACTTCCTACATGTATTTTAAGAATGAAGAAATGCGCAACCTATTAATTAGTCATTCTAAAATGATGGCCATGTTTTTTTTATAATTAAAAATGGCAATTAACTCCTGTGATTCCTGTGACTATAAGGAAGCAGTCATATAGAAATACGAGAAATAAGCCGTGGGAAATCGGTGATTGTGTTATAGGAAAAAGTAGAATATCGAAAATTTGTGAGGAAAATCCAAAATTCCTGGAAATTCGGGAATTGTACAAACTATTATTAAGAAAAAATTATGGAAATGTAGGAATTGTATTATGGAAACATTATGGAAATTTGAGTATTAGGGAAAGTTATGAAAATTTGGGAATTCTACATAGTATTAGAGAAAAGTTATGGAAATTTGGGAATAGTACGAGCTCGTGTATTAAGAAAAAGCTATGGAAATTTGGGTAATTTATGAGTACAATTTAAAAATCCTGGAAAATGGGAAATTGTATTTGGGAAATATTATGGAAATTTAGGAATTGTATTAAGGAAAAGTTATGGAAAATTGTGAGGAAAATCTACAAATCCTGGAAAATCAAAGATTGTATTAGGGAAAAGTAATGGGAATTTGGGAATTGTACATCGTATGAGGGGAAACGTTATGGAAAATCGGATATTGTATTGTTAATGAAATTTGAATACTGAAGGAAAATTGAGTTGAATTGAGGAAAATTTCGAGTACATGTATAAAGTGGCAACCAAAACGATTTGTTGCACCAACTTCAGTTAACTAATCATCAATTAAATAGAGCAGATGCCATATACAATGTAGAATGCCCAGCTCCTCCAGGTGGCGACAGGCAGTCCTTGGAGTGCTGCTCTGGCGTCGCAGTGTCTGCTATACCATCCCATCTCTTCATCCTTGATTTCTCTTATCTTTCATTTATTTTTAACTATCATTAATTACATAATTGGCATTTTTAATTTTTTTTTTCCGAACAGCACGTGCAGGCCCGTGAGCCCCACCCTCATGGAAATGATGTGCGATGACAACCCTTGCATAATCCAACCTGCCAACATTCTAAGCATCAATCAAGGAGATTTCGGGTTAGTACATGTTCCTTAATCGTAGATTAGCAATTTTCTTCTGCTTTAACCCTGAATCGCACCTCTGGCAAGAGTCCACGCGGGGCTTGAATCCAGGAATCAACCTTAAACCTCATCTCGGTGCCAAGGTCAGCTGTCACCTTTTTTGCAATTAACCAGCCGCCAATTAAAACAAACAGCACTCCACTCTAATCGGCCGTTATGGGCCAACCACGCCCTTGGCCTGGCATCTAGTCTTAATTGGATATAAAATGATCAGATGATTTACAATTAAGTGGGCTCAACACAAAGGGTTGGTAAATTTCTTACATGGAAATATATGCCAGGTCATATTTAACAAGGCGAGCTTTGAGATTCAGAAGTCTTAATTTTGTCTTCAGGATTCCAGAGGATGCGATAGATTCTTGAAATTGAATAAAATTCTTGCTAGATTTTAAATTTAAAGTAAAATATCCAAGGCATTGGTTTAAAAGATTCAAATAATTCAAAGAGTATAGTGATTGCGCCAGGGTTAGAAGTTTGCTGAAGGCTGCTCTATAATGATTCTTGTGGTCATTCTATCTCATGATAAATAAGAAACTTGCGAAAGTAAAAACGCTAATAAACAGTAAAACCAGAAAAATAAAGTTTAATGGACGATGGAAAGATCATGCTTATCTGAATTTTGATAATGTGTTTGCGGCTTTCACCGACTTCAAAAACAAGAAAGTTGCTTTTTATTATACTGAACTGGTGGTTTTATCGTCATTAAAACCAAAATAGTAAAAATTCTCGTTTACTGTGTTTTGTAAACTGCGAAGATCTAGCGTGTTTCAGTAAAAAAGGGTTTTCAACTTCACCTCTGACCCCGTGCATCTAAAGGCGTTGCGTAACATTAAGTAATCGTGATGGGCAACGTTGAAACGAACCTTAAATAAGGAGTGGATAAATGCGCATCTACTTCCCCCAAAAATTCATTTTACAGACAAATACTTTTCATTTTTCCTGTTACGTTCTCAAATTGTAAAGGTACTTCAAAGCATAAACCATAAATAAAGCTGCAGTGAACATTTTATATAATAAAAAACTATATTTAAGTTTTCTAATGTCTTGCAGTGATTAATACAGGGTGGTCCAAAAGTCAGAGACACCCCTTTTTGCTTTTTAAATCCTATAGTTATGAAAATATTGTTATAATAAATTCTGTTAGATTTTACCTATAAATGACCATTTTTTCGCACTTTTTAGCCACTTTTTAGCCGTAACACTTTGGACGAAATGTCAAAATAAGGAAAGAAAGGTAATGATCTGCTTGTATGAAATCAACTATTACCGTCTTCATTGGTGATTATTTAAAGTTGTTACAATGTTTTTATGAAACGCCAAATAGTAGCTACACTGCAGTACATTGGTGCACTTCAGTGAGGTTCCAGTTCAATAAGCTCCTACATTACATGTAATTCACTTCAGTTTTGCTCTGTTCTTAAAAAACATTGTAACAACTTTAAATAATTGATAATGAAGATGAAAAACTTCAATTTCATACAAATAATCCATTCACTTCACTTTCCTCATTTGACATTTTGTCCTAAGTTGATTGGTTAAAAAGTTATAATTTGGGTTTCAGGAAAAAAGGGTCGTAAGTATAAACTCTAATAACATCACCGGATAGAGCACGCATGACTTTCTATGTAACCGTATTAACAGAATTTTCACAGCATTAAGATTTAAAAAACGAAGTGGGGTGACCACCCTTTATAGCTACTGCAGTTGAAATGTTGACATCAACTTTTTACCAGAATAAAAAAACTTATGATTTTCTTATTCTAGTTGGAAAGCCTCAAACTATTCCTTCTTCTGGGCAAAGACTTTAGAAGATGGTTATAAACAGCGAGCTGGAATTTGCAAACCTGACCTTCCTGTAAGTCAGCTTATGAAAAGCAACTTCAGATTTGCATGTTGGAATCGGATAAAATCCTAGCTTTTTGAGTGTTTTTACCTAAATTTTGATGTTTTCGTCCTTTAGGTTTTGGAACAAACGAGCATTCCAAACCCGGATGACCGTATGTCTCTTGGCGAGTCCTTCGATGCTCGCCAGCAATGGCCCGGACTCATCCAGCCCGTGTTTGACCAGATGGACTTCCCGTCTTCTTGGGCCATTTCTACAGTGGGTAAGTCAGGAAGAATAGGCTCTCTTTAGAAATTCTAGGACTCAAGTTTACTAAGTTGCGAATGTACCGGTGGAATACCGAGCATCCGAAGCCCGTTTTTCATTGGGTGTTACTTGTTCCGTAGATGTGGCTGCTGACCGTTTGGCCATTCAAACTCAGGGAAATCAGCGTCATCGGTTGTCAGCTCAGCACATCATCGATTGCATTTCACCTAGGAAGAACCACTGCTATTCTGGATCCACCGACCGTGCCTGGTGGCACATCAGCATGTTTGGGTAAGGGCCCATATCACGCATTTTAAAATGATCTTTCAACATGCTGTTGTCTCGTGAGTCCACGAAATAAGTTGGTATCCTTTTCAGGGTGGTCACTGACGAATGCTACCCCTATACGAGCGGCATCCGGAACGGCAAGGATCGCTGCCAGGTCCAGAGGAGCACTACGACCAAGTCGGCCGAGTGTCCAAACACCCGATTGGACAGCCCGCTATACAGATCCCCTCCTGCTTACAGGATAGGTAACAGGGAGACGGACATCATGACAGAAATCAAGACCAACGGACCGGTGCAAGGTGAGATCTTTTCCACCCGTAACTGGCTTCACCTCGCTCTTTTACGTCTTCTTCCAGCTTTTATCCAATTTCCCCTTTTTTTGTATCCAGAACCTCTTCTCCAATTCCAGTTTCTTCATGCTTTTTGCTAAAATTTTGTTTATAAACCACATTTTCAGCGCTTCTGAAGGTGAAACCAGAATTTTTCTCATACAAGTCCGGCATCTACCAACACATTAGCGGAAAAGCAGCCCGCGATGACCACGCTCACGGAGTCCACCAGTATCATGCCGTTCGGATAATTGGGTGAGGATCCTAGAGATTTTACAGTACAGAATTTCTCCGAGATTATATTCGAGATTTCGCAATCACTTGGATTCAGTCTTTGGACACCGAAGAAAGATACGCTCCAAAGGCCAGAGATGCCGATGGAGCGATTCTCTCCGGGTTTGAAGTGATGCTTGTTGGAATTCAGATTCCTGGTAATCTGAGCGCTTTAGGGAATCTCATGAGTCTTTATCCTCATGCTCACTGAAATTATTTTCTGATGCAGGTGGGGAGTGGATCACTCGACAGGCAAAAACGTGAAGTATTGGGTAGGTGTTAGTTGCACAAAGTTTGCATTCATCAAGAATGGTTAGATGGCTGTGTCCAGCAAGGTTAATCTATTCATTTTCGCACTTTTCAGATATGCGCCAACTCGTGGGGTAACCAGTGGGGCGAGAACGGCTATTTCCGCATCGTGAGGGGGCGAGACGAGTGCGAGATCGAGATGTTCGTGGTTGGGGTTTGGGCCCACAAGGGTAGGGAGGAAGAACGCTACCACAGCATCTATTCCAACACCGTGGCCTGAGACAGCCACGTGACCTCATCGTTAGTGCCTTTGTCCAGCGGTGTGCCGTGTAGTCAAGTAGGGCTTTTTGTATTCCACTCTCTGTGTGGGGAAAGGTGGTACGCTGTCGTCTGCTCGGGGTCGGCCATCTTGGGACACTTTTTTTGGCTGAAATTAAAAAGCAATAGGTGGAGGTTTACCCTGGATATTATAAACCTTTTAAACTATTGAAACGGTTTTAGGGGGATTTTGTGAGGTTTATTAAAACCCAAAATAAGGAAATTTTGAAACATAATTTCTGGGAGCATTGGGTCTCAAAATTCACTTCTTTGGGCTATGACCCAAGATGGCCAACCTCTGCCATCGTCATCTGGTTTTCACAACCCTCGACTCCGCATATCAGTTGTCGTGGGCATATTAACGACATTACAATTAGATTGGTTTTTGTAAATAGTTAATAATGAATTAATTAGAATATGCTTTCGCACTTACAGGTATGTCATACGATTATTTATTATCCTTAAAGATTAATATCGTTATTTGTTCTTGTGGTATTCTAGTGACTCGCAAATGAAAATTTTGAATTATTTTAGGACGAAAAAGTGGTTTATGATACCCCAAAATCAAGTCGATCATTTTTTGCCATCTTATTTATTTCTTTTTGGTGATTTTACATTTCTGGTTCAGTTTTGTCAAGGAAAATTACGTCATTCGGGGGTATTGACCCTCTGTGAAATGCTCGCAAAGGTTAAGGCCGGGTCAAATCCTAAATTGCAGGTTTTGAAGCAAGGAAGAGGCACTGTTTGGGTAAAAGGGTGAATGCATCAAATTATACCAAATTCGTTAACTGACGGTTAACTTTAATCGGTCTTTATGGCTGGAAAATGTGCTGAACACTAAGAATTCAGATCATTTTGAGCTTCAAATTACATAATTTTTCAAGTTTTTCACTAAGGTAAAAAAATGTGAAATTTGGATTGATTTGATGTTTATTAACACGGGATTTTTTAATCTCATTTCTGAAATTATGCTTATTGTCACAACATAATTAAGACTTCATCTTTTTGACCTAATTTTGCGGCTCATGCCATATTGTCAAAATTAATATTTCAGAAACACGAACCTATTATTATGTTAATACAAATTCTGTCCTTAACCTTTGCGGTCATATTTTTTTCTAGTCTAAAATTTGTCTTTTTTATTTTCAGGACAATCCATGTTAATCAAGTTTTGTTATTTTCAGTTCAAGCCTAGAAAAAGCCCGGAAATGCAAACTTAATTAATAAAAGCCATTTTTCGTAATTCGTCCTGCATTTGAAAACGATGGGGCAAAATTTTTCGATATGACCCTTACTGCCTTTTTTTCAAACCCCATTGTAGGCATATTTGTTGACCCAAAGTGCAGGGGTCAAGCGGCATTGTCACTGCCATACTATTGCCTGCCTAATCAAAGCTTATAATTGATTTTATTCATATTTACGTTTTAACTTGGTTATAAGCTGTGTTTTTTTTTTTTTGGTAAGTTGCATTATACGATATGAGATTTTAAAATTTTGTTGTTTGAACGAGTGGCGTATTTATAGGCCCACGAGATTTTATAAATAAAATTATTATCCGTATTGCTTTAAATGTTATTTTAAAACCTTTGCAGCAATATTTTTAAACGTTCCATTCGCGTTGCCATTTATACTCACAAGATGGCGACACGGTCTAAAAGCTTAAAATATGGATTTTTCCACTTGTAAATCAACATTAAAAATACTTTTTATATTTAATTTTGCTTATATTCAGAAATTTCTAAACATGGTATTTAAATTTTAAAATTATAATGATCTTAGGAGCAACCAACATACTTTTTCCAATTTCCTTTTTTAAACTTTTATCTTTTTATTTAAAAATGTCTTGATTTTCACTGATTCTTTTATCTTTTTCATCGTGCACATCCTAACCAAAACCAACAATGTACTTTCAGTTTCACTTCAGTTAATCGAGAATCTCCTGCTTGAAGAACATCGTGCGAAAAATCTTCAAAGGAATTGCTCATACTTAGAACAAGGACCCCCTGCTTAAGAACTTCCTTTAACCACACCAGTAACTCAACCTTAATTCTGCACCCGAATTTTGGATTTAAGATAATGGAAAATGCCTCTAACAAAAGCAGCTCATTAGGCCATGCGGAAAGGCAGATTTTCTTCGGTATTTCACGAAAAAACACAAGGATCGTCATTTAAATGCTGAAATGTACATGTAAGATAATGATCTTTTATAAAGCTTGTTTTTTTTTCACATATGACCATTTGATGAAGGGAACATTTTAAACAAAAAATGAGGTTCTTTGTTGATACAAAAACTTTTTTAGTTGAATATATAAGGCAGAGTCGATGAGTTTAAATCATTTCCGGTATACTTACCCCATTTATGCCTATTATAAGAAATTTTGCCTTTTAAATCAAATTTGATTTTTTAAAATAGCGATTTTCTTAAATTACGTCTTTTATGGATGGCCCTCAATCCAATTTTGCATTATTTCAAACTAATTTAATTTTTTGTGTTTTTTCCTCCAAACGCCTTTCGTCATTTCACGATTTTAATTTTTAGAAAACATAATTTTAAATTAAATTGGTCCTGCATTTTTTAATAAAGGTAGGCTAATCAATTAACGGAACAGCCTTATTTACGTTACATTAATTCGCCTTTATGCAAATGAGATTATTTTTAAAATAAAGCGTATTTGTTTTTAATTTGAGAAAATCACTGTTGCAAAATCTGAAAATCAAAGTTTTTAATTTTAACAAGTTGAAATGAAATTCAAATTCCCCACCGTTACTTATTTGCAATTAAAATTTTCAAAAGAGGGAGGGTCATCGCACTCAGAATAGCCATCCCACCGCCTCACCTGTCCACCAGGCGGCGCCACCTATGCGCGACGTCACAGATTGTTTTTTTTAAATTTTGGTGTTACCCTCAGACAGGTGCTCTACCTCACAGGTACGGTCATTTCAAGTCGGGAATGGGCAATGGAAGCTTCAGTGCGATGGCTTTTCCTTCTGCTTATGGAATTAGGAGTGCTGTTGTCGTGCAAAGGTCAGTTCACATTCATTATCATTATTAAACTTTGGGGCCTCTGCAAAGTCCGAAATAAGGAGCAGAAGTTTGGAACGTTCGTGACCCCGGGATGTTTGAATTTATGGTAATGGCCGAAGTTGATTTCGGACCTCGGCCGAGGATTTTTCCAAAGAAAATTTTAGAGAATTTGTTATAGGTTTGACAGACGACCGAACAAGGGGCAAAATTTCTAAATTGGGTCATTTGGCGGGGATTTTCGGTAGTGCCTCGGTGGCTGGTCGCGTGTAGATTACCTTGAATCTGTACTTGGTATCGGAATGACACCGTGTTTTCGGTGCTCCCAAGGCAACCTGCTCCAGTTTTGGCTTCACAGTATTCAGCATTTTCATTCCCGTTTATGGTGGTAAATGAAGGGCTGTTTGTTTTACCATATGGTGGTTTAACAACAGGTAAAACAAGGTTTTAAATTCTGATGCAGATTCGTGTGTACCCTCCATCATCACTTAATTATACAACTTTTAAAGTTTTTTGGGTTTTTTTACCATTTTTTTGCAATAATGACGTTAGTTCAGTTTATATGCTGTTATTTCATGTTAGAATTATTGGGACCTCTTTATTGCGTTGTAGAGTTCGTAAAGCTATCCATGAACATATAAAAATGTACAGTGATTTATCACGTCGTGGATAAATCAGGTGTATGACGAAAATACTCGAATTTATTTAAAAGTAAGGAACATTGACCCGGGACTTTATTTTAATTCCTAGCTCAAAGTTGGTAATCAATAAATTACTAGAAATAAGCCAGAAACGAGCATCTATGGGTATGGGTGTTTTATTTTCCTGATTTCTCAAATAATAAGGGGAATTATCCCCTATCAGAAAATGCGAAGCGCAATCACTTTAATATAGGGAAATTCCCCCAACACCCGGGGTTTATTCGAGACAGGGGTCTAATCGAGTATTTACGGCAATTTGTGTATGTTTTTACTCTCCCTTCGGTATGGTCCTATACGGCGCTGAACATATGGTTTTATAGTGAAACTTGGGAATAAGGACCCTCCGTATAACGTTCTACCTGGAAGTAGCGCACCCTAACAGTCGGCCTGGATTAATTTTATAGAACAAACTTACCTTTATATAACGTATTACCTGTGAAACTCGTTTCCGGGGACATAATCACGATATTACCTGTGAAGAGCTTACGCCAAAGCAATTTTTTCGGTTGTGTTTATGTTATAAACATTAAAAATGCAACTTACAGTATATCTTGATGAATCTTAATTATGGTAATATCTGATTCTTTTTATGTACAATTTTGCACGTGCATGTGTACAGTTGTATATGTACTGTATACCCATGGGTGTGGGATCATCACTTTAGCTGAACCTTCATATAGCATATCACTCCAAATTGCACACCCTATATGGTTCGATCCCAAGCGGGTGCGCTATTCACAGGTTTCACTGTAATTCAAACATTGGTACAGTGTACGATGTCATAAAATGAACGAAAACCTATGTATTCGTAGGGTCACGCTGTGCTTTGCGGTTTCGGTGTCATCCCGTAATACTGAAAGGCGAGTTTACATTTTCGGTCCACTGAATTCCTTGATTTATAAAGCTTGTTTTCTTGTCTGAATTTTGTTCTGTTGCATACCGGTTTGTCCTGAAACTTACAAGTGTATGCAATTAGTGCAAAACGATTACAAAACTGTAAATGTTACTAGGTGACAGTGACACATCTGATGTGCAATCCCCGAATTTTTTCCTACATGTATATTTCTATTATTTTATAACACTGGTTATTGACAGTAGATGTGCCACTGTCACCTGATAACTTTTACGTTTCTAGTACTATATTGTCCTAGGTTTCCGGATTTTTAAGTATTCAAAGGGTGAGCAAACAAGGAAAGTTGACTTATAAGGAAAAGCTGGACATTATTAAACATATGTTGATAATCCATATCTCATCCTCCATTTTTCCATTCTTTAATTGTTAGAAATCCAATACGTGGTATAGTGGGATTTTATAGTGTATTGTTTATGATACTGTACAGGCGTGTTATAGGAGAACTTTGTGTATTAACAAATGTAGAAACTTGTTGAAAAGGGATATAATGTTTCTGGATGGAAAGTATAAGCACGAGTCATTGATTACCGTTTCAATGGTTGGACACCCCTGGAGCGAGGTTTCTACGCTCCTAGAATCCAAATTGACCCATAAAATTAGTGAAATATGAAGAACATACATTAATAATACAGTATATGACTAGGCGAAAAGCAAGATGGCCGTCTCAATTTGGGAATCAGGTAAAATTGGGTCAATGGCGGCTAAGGTCACAGTATTTTGAAAAATAAACATTCGGCTTGTATTGTGGGCCGAGATAGTGGGCTTAATTGTCATTCAACTGACGAGAATCTAAATTACCAATAGCTGAAATACGTGGGATTTCAGGGAATTTGGAAAGATTATCGAACCTGTTCCTGACTTTAGATTAGCTTAATCCATTCGTGATTACAGGTAGTTTACTCGACCAAACTATTAAAAAACTGGTAAGAATGGCTACCATTGAACGTAATTAATATTTCGATTGTTTTATGCTCGTATATTGCGATATGGTCGGATGTGTTTCGTGATTGCTCACATGTACTTTGTTATAGGAATTCCAGCATGTTGATAGCGATCTCGTTGGTTTTTCTGCTAAAGATTTAAACTTGATCAATTTCTTGGGTTTTGCTAACAATCTGGTTGTTGGCAAGGACTTGTTAAATATCTTGACATCGAACCATTTCTTGTTTTTCAATCATCTGTTTTACATGCATGTACCTCGTATGTTTAGTAACTTGACAACAGGCTTTAATTTAATGAATTCATGTTTGGAGATTTCTAAAATAACATTTCTTTTGATGACCTTGTCAACACTACATGGCTACTTTACTTTTCGTTCGATTTTAACTACAGTAAAACCTGGTATATATAGTGGCAAGGTGACCACCTCTGCATAGTGGCCATTTTTCATAAATTGACTTAAGTGCATGTTTTCCTTCGTGAAAATTCTCTCTATTGTAACCACCTGTCTATTGTGGATAGTGACCAGGATGTGCCATCTCTTTTGCAGTTTTTCCATTGACAATGCACCTAATAAAGTGACCCTGTTCAATCTGCAATACCAAGAATTTTATGAGAACTAGAGAAATCCCTTAAAAAGAAGTGACATATGAATCCCTAAAATTGATTTTTTTTCCTTAAAACTTCGATGTTTGTTGTGAATTTATTTGGTAATTTTTTAGGTGGTCACCTATAGCAGGTTTTACTGTAATTGTTAACTGATTGGATCTCCGACCGAATTATCAGCAGTGTTCTCGGAAGCTTATGTTGATGATATATTTGAAGGATTATTTTTAATTACTTCCAATATTTAGAAGATTTATGAGGAAACTATCAAGCCAATCTTATCATCTTGGAATCTCGATGTTGTTTTTGTTTTCCAATGTACCTGTTGCATCAGCGCCACCTACTTCCGTTGCTTCTCACGTTCCTTCCGGAACAGTATTCGCATTACGAGGAAAAACAATTGGAAATTAGAGTTGGCCAAGGCTATTTTGCACGATTAATTTGCAGCCCCCGCCTCCTACGCCTGCAGGGGGTCACTCCGCCCAATCGATTGTTGGACGGTGAAGCCAATTTTGTCTTGACCCCTTGCCAAATGGAGAAATCGTGCATGCCTTCTGACGGATTTCCCTTTGGAGAATCTCGTCAATGCGTAATCGCGCTGTCTTACCTCATAACCGAAATATACATGAGTGTTTGGCAGTGCGTAAACGTTTAATTGTGGGAAAAAAAGACGAAAAAATCGGTTCCCGGTTTCCAACTGATTTTGGCCCAAACGGGTTTATGGCGTTTTCAAGGACGACCGTGTCCATTTTTATCGCAATATTATTTGTAATTATTCTCCTTACTAAAATAATGCGTCATCGGTGAGTTTAATTAACTCATAAAGGCTAATCTTGTAGGGAGATGAAGGCTGTACATGTGTGTACAAATTCATCCGAGTGTTGTTGGGGTTAGAAGGGTTCTGATCGGTATGCAATCATGCTGAATTTTGTTTGAATCATGCCTATAAACTATACAGTGTAGGCTCGTTTTAAATTGGTTTAGGTGATTCATAGAGTCATGGGTCGTTGGGTATCAACCCAAGGTAAAGGGGGATTTTTAGGTGAATCTCACGAAATTTCAAGGGAAGCACCACGAGTCACGATTATAAGAACGACTTCACAAGTCTACGAGAAATTAAATGACATCACTAAATATTGGGACTTGAAATGGCTTCACGACAGATTGTCACTTAATGGTTTCACGAAATTCCGCGTGATTTTAAATGGCTTCACGAGATTTTAAATGGATTCACGAGAGTACATGAGACATTTAATGGATTCACGAGAATCCATGAGATATTTAATGACTGCATGAGAATCCATGAGATATTTAATTACTGCACGAGAATCCATGAGATATTTAATGACTGCATGAGAATCCATGAGACATTTAATGACTGCACGAGAATCCATGAGATATTTACTGACTGCACGAGAATCCGTGAGATATTTAATGACTGCACGAGAATCCATGAGACATTTAATGACTGCACGAGAATCCATGAGACATTTAATGACTGCATGAGAATCCATGAGATATTTAATGACTGCACGAGAATCCACGAGAAATCGGGACTTGAAATTATCTCAGAAGAGATTGTAACTTGGAATGGTTTTAGGTGATTTCACGTGATTTTAAATTGCTTCACGATGATGCACGTGACTCTAAATGACTGCACGAGAGTTTACGTAACATGAGGCTTCGCGAGAGTACACGAGATATTAAATGACTGTGCGAGATTCTACGTGACTTTCAGTAGCATCCCGAGAGTCCACATGACTTGTGGCTTCGAAATCCAATCCAATTGGAGAGATTTGGCATCGAAAGACTTTTCAAAATTCCGTAATCGTGTAATATAAGAGAACTTTACTGTAATTTCATCATTGTAAAACTGTGGGGAGCCACTTGAGAAATCCTCGACCTACTCGGAGGGGGTTCTCGCACATTCTGCAACTTTATATTATTATATACTATTATTATGATTTCATAAAAAATGAATGAAATTGTCATACATGCTGCAAGTCCGCCTAGTTTTTTTTATTCTGTTTTGTAAAGCACTTTTTTTTTAAATATATTCTTCTAAAACGGTTCCTTCAACCCACTTCGAATTTTCCGGCTGTTTCACGATACAACTACGATTATAGGGTATCCAACCTCCATTGTTATTTTAAGTCTTTTATACACCTGTATACGTTCTTGTATAAAATTTCGCAATAAATGCCTTATTCAAAAGGTAAAGAAATTTTACCTCGTTTTTCAATTCTTACCTTAGAGCAAATAAAACCGGAAATTCTTTGTGTGGTTTTTTTTATTAGAAATCGACAATGAATGTGACGTACATATTAACTTAATTGGCTTTGGTGCAACTCAGGTTAATTGGCGATTAAAATTCTCGTTCAATGGCTGCATTCTAAAGTTGTTCACTTTCATCAGCTTCGTGTTATGGGCTTTTTATGAGATTCTGTTCAAATTCGTACCCAAATTTATGCGGGGGTGTCCTTCTGCACCCCCACACTTTGCTTGGGGTGACGTCAACCCCACCCTATTTGTCTAGACAGGTTCACCTTGCCTGTAAACGATGCAAGTGGAGCATTTTGGGTGGTCATTGGAAAGTGAAACCATGTGTAAATTTCTAGTATTGGAATTTGTTGGAAATTATCCTGTTCTTAGGTTTCTGAAGTTAAGGGCAGTTTCTTAAGTAGTTTTAGCTCAAATATGCTGTAACTGCTGCGCAACCTCATTTATGTTTTTTTTCTGCAGGTCGAATTTTCCGTGAAGTTCACTAGGGTTTATGTATTGTTACCGTTATCATTTTTACCCCTTTTGCAAATTGAATTTGGTTCAAAACGAATTGAGAGGGCACAGGTGTTTTTCAAAAAGATGTGCAGAAAAACAAGAGTTCTGAGGTACAAATACGGAAGCCTTCAATTGAAACGAGGGTTTGATACACCGTGCAATTAGTCTTAAGTTAATGGAAAAAATTAATTATTTTAGCCGATTGGCAACATTGATCCTGTTTTCGGGGCACGGCCTCCGATATTTGGTAATAAAATTTACTAGGACAAGGTAAGACCTTCGATCGATCGGAAAAGCTGTTTTTTTTTTCACCGAATTTTTGCATTCTTCTAGATCTATTTTTAATTGTTTAAACGTCTAAAAACACGTTTTATCCCAACCTCTAACATTTGTTTTGTAAGTAAAATACCATGTTTAAAAAGCAAGTTTTGCTGTAAATTTGTACAACTTGCAGAATTTGCAACTTGCTAGAAGTTGTCAAAGGTTTATATACAGTGAAACCTGTCTACATTGAACACTTATGGGACCAGGCAAAAGTGTTCACATTAGACAGGTGTTCATTGTATGGAGGCTGTCTACATTGAACACCCATGGGACCAGGCAAAAGTGTTCACATTAGACAGGTGTTCATTGTATGGAGGTTTGCTATGAAAATACAATATTCAATGAACTTTGTTTATTGTACATGTATACAATTGAATACACATGTATAAACATTATTCACACAATCGTTTCAGTGCATGTACATAAATCATTATTTTAGGTTTTAAAGAAATATTCTAGATTTTGCACTTAATTTGGTCAATTTATGATAGGTTACGATAGGTCAGGTTAGGTGTGGGGAATTGTTTACGCAGATTGAACCAATAAT
The DNA here is from genome assembly GCA_034698905.1 of Xestoiulus laeticollis. NCBI lineage: Eukaryota > Metazoa > Arthropoda > Diplopoda > Julida > Julidae > Xestoiulus > Xestoiulus laeticollis. The sequence goes on along the minus strand of JAQGCC010000115.1, from coordinate 12,958 downwards.
TTGGGGAAAAAATAGCCTTTTCTTATTATTTTTGGCAATATTTATAAAATGCAAATATTCTATTCTATCCAATGTCAATTCCGTGTAGCTTCGTTTGCTCATTTTGCTTGATACATACATGTACACATCTACTATGATTTGCAATTGGCTACCAGTACCAAAAATAACTACAGACTAATTAAGGGAATTTCACCTGAATGCTGTAGTGCGCCCTCTAGGGGCTTAATTGGGAACTCAAGGGTCAAGTGTATTATGTAGAGGTAGGACCCATCCTGGGGACTAAGTGTTCAATGTACAAAATATACAGGTGTTCATTGTATCGAGGTCTGTCTTTATGTTATTTCTATAGAAGCTGTCCGGGACCAGCCAAAAGTGTTCAAGTTAGGGTCAACTTGGCCCTCCGGCCAAGTGTTCACTTTATAAAGGTGTTCAATCTGACAGGTTTCACTGTACATGTAGGCTTTTTGGCATTTTGGCTATTTGCTTTGGACGTTATAAGGATTTTTGTGGTCAAGTTTAGCCAATTTTCTGGGCGTACCAAGTTTTCTGTGAATGATTAGTAAGATAACTTTTTTTAACAATCACTCGATAGGCAGTTTTATCAAATTTTTAAATAATACAAATATTTCAAACCCGTTTTTAAATGTTCACGTTTTATCCGGTATATTTTGACTAATACAAATTGCCCCAAGGATCAGTTCGACGCCCTATCAATATACATTTGATATTCTCGTGAGAAAGTGACACAATTTGTTATATGGGTCAGTGCTGCCATATAGAAAAGCGGTGGTCAAGTTTGCTTTTCTGGGACTGTAATCCCTCCGGCCAATGTGTTGACCAGAAGCAGTATAGTGACCAGAGGCTCTGATATCTGTGATTATTCACTCTGGCAACAACCAGTACACGGTTCCCTCATTGATAAACAGGCCATAAGTGGGGTATCAGGCAAATGTCCAGCAAAACCAGATTCGGAAACGATAATGGGGCATGCACTTATCAAAACTGGAAGGCATTTAATAGAACACTGACTGCTGTTTTTAATGGGGGATTATGTTAGGTAATCGAGTTAGAAGCCATGCTGCTAGATAGGAAAAAACAATGTGGGTCAGCGGAGGCCAGTTTTAGATCGGAAATCGCCTTTTGTTTTCAAACGAGATTTGGAGGGTGTGTTACACTTGACTTGTCCGAGAGGAACTATGGGACGGATGGCACTGACACGGACGACAGTTTTTGGTAAACAACGAGGGACTAAATGCAGATATTTGGGTGACATTTGTCGCGGGTTTAGCTCGAATTTGGACGAATTTCGTATTTGTTCGAAATGGCGAAAAAATGAGGGCGGGGATGGAAAAGAATGGATTTTTAACGCAACGTTGATTTGCCCCAGATCGATTTGGACTACGCGATTGAACGTGATTTTTAACACAAAAAGTGTAAATAAGTTTTGGAAAATTTACTGTAAACTGGGGTCAGGGAACGGAATTCAATTCTGTGACAACTGCTAATGTCACGAAATTAACTTCTTTATATGTATACTTGTCAAGTTGATAATGCATCAGGCATTTTAAGCTTTATTGTTCATGTTAGCAGCCCGATTTGTTTGTTAAACTATTAATTAATGCCATGCTTTCGATATAACGAACAGAGAATGGCAGATCCCGACCAATTGAATATACATTGTACATGTATCACCCCTTTTAAAACACTGGTTCACCTCATGTATTGGCCTCTCAGTAACGGTCTTTATAAAGAAAGTTTCGGCTGGTTCCTAAACTGTATACGAGCTCGTATATGTATAATGTATATGCACACATGCATGTGTACATCACAATATTAATTGACTCTGTTTATAACGAACATCAATTTGATGTCGTAGGCCAGAGACAAAGAACATCCCGTTGTGTCATATATAAGATTCCTGTTTGTATCGATTTTAAGGATTGGTTTTAAAAGTTAATATCTTAAAACATTATAAGGCTTATTTAAGGGGTACTCAAAATACTGCACAAACAGCTTTAGTGCATATATATAGACTCTCCGGCATTTGTCAAAAATTGTATTTCTGGTGTTCAATATACATGTATAAGACAAAAGCACTGTTGTGGCAAAAAAAAAAACAATGGCATTTCAGTATAAAACTGTAGGTGTCATAATAAAGAACGTTCGATATAACGAACGAATATCCTATCCCCTTGGCTTTCGCTATATCGAGGGTATATGTACAACGCGTTATATGATAAAGTACATGCATTTCTTTTGCGATATCTTGTGCATGAAAGCAGTACATGTCCATATTTCTTATTTAAGATTTACAAATACATGTATAATAAATGTAAATGCCATAAATATAGTCAAAATAACGGGCTTCATCACCTATAAAAAGTACAGTATATACTTTGTGGGATGTGCATGAGATCATTTTGCTATTTGGGTTACTCAACATCAATTCAACCACTTAAATTTCACAGGTTTTAACTAAAAAGCCAGGTATTATATGTTTTCACTCTTTTTCTCTCGTTGTATTTTAGTTTTATTATGGAAACTTTTCACATTTTCGACAATTTTTTTGTCTATGTCACACATGGATTCTCCGCCGTTATGTGCTCCTTATTTCCTGAGGGATAATTTTGAGTAAATTTCCTGATGAATCAGTTGCTTCGCGACATTTGTTATCACCAGTTACCCAATTGCACGCATTTTAACCAATTTTTTGTACTTTTTTTCCAGGGGAAGAATGCGGTTCCCCACCTGTACCTCGTAACGCGAGAATCACGTCTAAGAACGTGACCCTCGCCCCGGGAACAAGCATAGCGTATACTTGCGATCCAGGCTACGAATTGTTTGGGTGAGTACGATTCTCAACGACATTTCGCTATAACGAACTACTTCGAAAACTACCTTTTAGTCCTAGAAGATTGAACTGCATCTCAAGTGCTTTTCATCTTATCAAAGGCTTTCCCAAGATTCTTCACTTCTTGTATTAACTATCTTCAAGACTGTACTTGTATACATGGAAATAACATTTTGAAATATAAAATATTTGAAAAATATGCACGAAACACAGAACAGTAGAACCTGTCTAAAATAATACTCTTGGGACCATAGAAAAAAATATTATTTTAAGAAGGATATCATTTCAGACAGGTTCATGAGTAAACATGCTACAGTGTATACAGCTGCAAAAGAGGGAATTTCCCATTTTTGAATCCTCCATCAGTACTACTCCCTTAAATAATCATTGTTACTTATTATTATTTAATGCATTTGGTCCCAAGTCGAGACGGGCTCATTTTATTATTTTAGAGAGGATATTATTTTACTCAGGATTATTTTAAACAGGTTCTGCTATAATAAGACTGCATAAATCAGATTTGGATGGTCCACAATTTCCCTTAAAAAATCATTGGGACCAATAAAATTTTAAATTTCACTTTATGGAGGTTTATTATTTAATGCATTGGTCCCAAGTCGAGACAGGCACATTTTATTATTTTAGAGAGGATATTATTTTACACAGGTTCTATTGTAATAAAATTGCATAAATGAGACTTGGATGGTCCACAATTTGGGATAAGACTCTGTGAACAAAGATACCTTGACCTTGCCAGATGAATTTTGTCACGAAACTTTGCCTATTGTAGAAATTTGAGAATTTACCCAAAAGACTTCGACCCGGATGAACATGTCCTAAAATTACAGTTATCCAAAACTAATGAAAGGCTGCACTAACTTAGTAATAATAGTTTCATCATGATGCTATCTGAATGCAAATCCTGAATCACGGTAATTTACCGTTATCTTCCTTGGCCTACCTATTTTTCACCCGTTAATTATGCTTTTTTTCCCCAAAAAAGTTTTCCCTTTTGTGGGTCAGCCTCGGCTGGAGAGAGCCAGGGGTGACCATTGGGGTGCAACCAACCAGAACACTACACGTAACTGGAACTTGGCTTCCCACAAATGACGAAAAAAAAACTGTTTTTTTGTTGGTCAGTGAGACTATACAATGACTAACGAGTGTGCCTCAATTTGGGATAAGGCCCCTTTGTTACTCAAGCGGAGTTCCCTATACAAGTCAGGGTTACTCAAGTTAGGGTAGTGCTGAGAGTTGTGACCCAGTTTGGGAGACGGTTAGGGTGCCTCTAATATAATTGCCCCATCAGGATCAAACATTTGCATTTGAAAAATATGTTTGCATTTATTCTACTGACAGCCGTTGATTAAATCATATTTCTAATTTCCCGGCTATTGTTTTAAATAAATATGTAAATAATGCTGAATGGAACTATATTTTGGGTCACAGGGGTTCTCTATACAGACATAAGTCGTTTGGTATACGTGTCATTGATTAATTATACTTGTAAGCTCGATATATCAAACATAATATATTTGATTCAGAACTGTGTTTAAATCCGTGATGCATGTAACATACTTTATTCATTTTAGAACATACAGGGTGGTCCGAAAGTCATTAAACCCTCCCCCCCACTTTTTTTCTTAAATCTTCTAGTTATGAAAATTCTGTTAATGTAGCTAAATAGGAAGTCATGTGTGCTCTATCCGCTGATGTTATTTGATTTTAGCTACGACCATTTTTTCATGAAATTTTTTTCAATCAAATAAACCATTATCTTTCTTTCCCCAAATGGACATTTTGTCCTAAGTGTTATATGGCTAAAAAGTTATAATTTGGAATTTTTTGAAAATATGGTCATAGGTAAAATCTAAGCATATTATTGGATAGAGCACACATGACTTAAATTCCTATTTAACCGCATTAACAGAATTTTCATAACTATAAGATTTAAGACAAAAATTGGGTTTACACTGACTTTTGAGCCACCCTACATTTTAGTTCTGTATTTAGATGCATGTAACATACTACATGTATATACATTTTAAAGCATATATGTATAATGTATATCAAAAGTTAGTAATTTTTCAAAATTAATTTCAACTGTAACATTTACATTTAATGAGTGTTTGCATGGACTTGAAGCAAAATAATTCATTCAAATACTCGTTATTTGATTTCAATGATATGGTGCCAAGATCACATACATGTAACTGTTTAGGATACCTATATTTTGGTGGTTATCTTTCGCTATCTTGTTAAAAACAATAAATAAACGTGCAACGCATGTGAAATGGTCCGTAAACGAATTCGCATGTACAACTTCCCACGTTTATTTGTTTTTTTAATAAAATAGGAGAACTACAATTTTTCAAAATATCAGTGCGTAAACATCAGTTTAGCTTATTTTCATAAGCAAATTGTTTTTCTTAACTTATTTTCCCATGTTGTAGTGCAATAATGGGCTTTTTTTCCGGGTTGTATCGAAATCTTGACCTATAACTTCATAAGCTTTAATTTGCAATTAATTTAATTGTGTTTTTGGTATCTTCAATTTAAGTATCGTTGCGATTAGACGCAATTAGTGGGTTTGATGATAGTTCTAAGCAAGCCACGCACGCTTTTGGGATTAAATTAATTACATTTATTTAGGCCATTAATAGGGTGTAATTACATTTTATTCGATTTGAATCTAAGTGACGATGACATGGGGAGGTCGGGATATGGCTGTTTATGCAAATATCCCAATATGATTATTCTGAAATATATACAGCAATTTCGACCGCTCATGCCATTAAGTATATAACTTAAATACTTCCTAGTACAGTATTTTCGAAATTGCGAAATGCTTATATGGTGAAGAAATGGCCTTTGACAATGGACGTGCAATTGTTACACCCCTAATAATAACCTGTTTTCCATTGTACAAATAAATTATTACCTTTTTAGCAATATTGCGGTGCTTAACAGCACACCAGGTTTCTGAAAATGAACTTTCCTCTAGTGCTGAATGCTTATTAAAATTCTGAAAACGTGGATTTGACATTGACTTTAGCAATTCCAGCAAACAATGATTCTGTTTTATTCAATTCTGGAGAATTGTGCACACAACGTTTGTGATTTTTTTGTATACTTTTATGTTTGGTTTACGAGCTGTAAAACTTTTTTTAATTTTGTCAATTTGTAGAATTAATCTATTTTCCAATTTATCAAAATTTTGAACATTTTATCAAATGTTGATCAGCCTTTTATCATACATTTACAAAGTTTGAAGAGAATTAACATGTTTGCAAGAACTGGTTTCACATTTCAGCATGTTTTGGTAACTTTGGAAGCATGTTAACAAGTTTGAAAACTTTTTAAGCATGTTTGCAAGTTTTGAAAACTTCTTAAGCATGTTTGTATGTTTTGAAAATATTTCGTGCATGTTTGCAAGTTTTGAAAACTTTTTGTGCATGTTTGCAAGTTTTGAAAACTTTTTGTGCATATTTGCAAGTTTTGAAAACTTTTACAAACATGTTTGCAAGTTTTGAAAACTTTTTAAACATGTTTTCAAGTTTTGAAAACTTTTTATGCATGTTTTCAAGTTTTGAAAACTTTTTATGCATGTTTTCAAGTTTTGAAAACTTTTTAAACATGTTTGCAAGTTTTGAAAACTTTTTAAACATGTTTGCAAGTTTTGAAAACTTTTTAAACATGTTTTCAAGTTTTGAAAACTTTTTAAACATGTTTTCAAGTTTTGAAAACTTTTTAAACATGTTTTCAAGTTTTGAAAACTTTTTATGCCTGTTTTCAAGTTTTGAAAACTTTTTATGCATGTTTGCAAGTTTTGAAAACTTTTTAAACATGTTTGCTTATAGCATTTTGTTACATTTCTTCAACATTTTTTTTTGTCAAATCGTGATAAATAGCGATAAATACAGTGTATCTGTTCTTCTGTCTGACATGACGTACACGTATGCTTTGTACTTGGAGCTTTTGTTGAGAACATTGTTTCCAAAATTCCGATATCCTCCTTTTATTCAATTCTCATATATACAATTGTTAAAATTCGCAACTCTTTCGAGAATTCGCCTCAGGTCTCTCGCGTCCCATCACCCTTTCAAGGGAACGGCCTCCTTTTTTTGCTAAGTGTTTTTTGTATACGGGATTTTCATTGCAAATCGTGGATTTTTTTACTCTCCCCATTCACAGTGACACGTTTCGCTTTGAATTCTTCGCAAATTGTGCAAAAAATGCGACTCCGGAGCGTGGAGAGATGCTCAAATATGCACCAGTTTAGATATCGAAATATGATAATTTTTTTTTTCCATCTAAGCCCGTGACGGTGCTTTATGTACAAAAGTTTTTGTTGTTGTCGATTAAGCTCATTATTATTATCGAAACGGTTTTTTTTTTCTGCCACCGAAAACAACCTTTGAGTACACCGTATCACTTGCCCCAGAAAACTCCTTTGGCCGAATTGTTTAGGCCTGAATTTGGCGTAAATTATTCGGTGAAACGTGCCTTCTCGAGCATTAAAATGGATGAGACGTCAGTAAATACAATCGAGGTTTCTAGAAAAAAAAATGCTAGGAATGTGGATAGAAACAAATGTACTACCACAAGATTTTTTGTTTCTTTAATCTTATAAAAATTCTGTAAATATGGTTAATTAGGAAGTCATGTGTGCTTATCCACTGTTGTGATAAGATATTACCTAATGTATATACGACCATTTTTTCACAGAAATCCAAATTATAACTTTTTAGCCGTTACTTCTAGGACAAAATGTCAAATTAGGGAAAGAAAGAGCAATGTCTGCTTGTATGAAATCACCACTTTTCGCCTTTATTGGCAATTATTTAAAGTTGTTACAATGTTTTTAAGAACAAAAGGAAATTAAATGCTAGCTTCGCTGCAATACAGCGATGCATTGCAGGGAAGCGACCTACATGGTTATATAGACAGAATCTTCACTGTGTAGTGCACCACTGTACTACATGGTTATCTTCACTGTGTAGTGCACCACTGTACTGCAGTGTAGCTACCATTTAGCGTTTCCCTCTGATCTTAAAAACATATTGTACAGTGTAATAACTTTAAATAATTGCCAACGAAGATAATAAGTTTATTTCATACAAACAGATCATTTCACAGAAATTATACAGAAACTATACGATTTAAGAAAAAAATAAAGGTGGGGTAGCATTAACTTTTGGACCACCCTGTATATTCATTTTATGAATTATTTTTCGTGTTTCGAGTATACCTATTGTAATTTTTTTGTATATATTTAATATAAAAAAACGTGTAACATTTTAATGTGGACCATCCACAGCAATTAGGTGAGGCATGCAGGAAACTGCTAAAGATGGCATCAAGCGATTAACCGATGATCTCCAATGTTGATTTCAATGAACTAATTAAAACTTGTGGGTCACATAACCTTAACCCTTAATTGTGTTTTTTTTTTATCTTCTCTGTTTTGAAATAGTCTGGATAAAATAAGTTGTGCTGAGGATGGCAAATGGCAGGGAGAAGTGCCTCTTTGTGGTGAGTGATTCAACCTATTGTTTTCCGGCGTGTAATTTTTCCCTCAATTATATCTAAGTAATAATTAAAGAGGAATTCGTTCGGAAACGAGGTTAATGAACGTGTGGATCTAATGACAGATTGTTTATTTGTCCAGCCGTTAACGTGGCCTATCGGAAACCAGCGAATCAGTCGACGACGACCAGGGGCGGGGACGCATCCCATGCCAATGACGGCAATCTGAACACCCTGCACGACGGGAAGTACTGCACGGAAACCCGGAAGGAGATCTCCCCTTGGTGGAGGGTGGACCTCTTGCGTTCTTACCATGTCCATGCCCTTCGTATCGTCACTCCGTCTGGCGGTAAGGCCCTTTGACCCAGCAGATGATGTGACCCTTATTGATCTCATTCATTTTCAATGGCTCGGCCCTTCAAGTTTTGGACTCCCAAGATGGCCGTCCACCAAGCAGTAGAATTAAATTATGAAATAAGAAACACGAAATGAGCTTAGGGCACTTAGACACATAGCTAGCATTAGTCTAAAGCAAGGTACCCTTCATGGTGGTGAGCATGTGGTGGTATATATGGCGCAACTTTGTGGCATGTGACACTATTAATTTGCATGTAGAGTTGCCATAGCACCACATGCTCACCATCTGGAAGGGCACCCTGCCTTTGACTAATGCTAACCTAAAGCAGGATGCCCTGTGCATGCATGTGGTGCTATGGCGACTTTGCAGCGTATTGCAAGTGCCCAAAGCGAGTACGTGCAAGTTAATATAGGATATCGCCTCGTGCAATGTACCATATGCCACAAAGTCGCCATGCCACCACATGCTCACCATTTTGGTGGGCATCATGCCTTATTGTTACACCACGTCATCTTTGTAAATTACACATGGAAAAATGCAATTTTGAATTTTTTTTTAGACCAACATCGTATCCAAGACCTGGAAATTCGTGTTGGAAACAGCACCTCGGTAGCCAGAAATCGACTATGTGCTTGGCAACCTGGAAATCTCGGTACGTTATTCCGGAGTCACCATAAACCTGCATATGTTATGAAAGACCCTAGTTTGATACTTTTTTGTTAAAATTGAATAGAGGCCGGAGTGAAGCAGGACTTTACGTGTGCTCGGTCATCCATCGGACGCTACGTCTTTCTCCAAATGGTAGGCGTCGAAGGAGCTCTTAGCCTGTGCGAAGTGCAGATTTTTACAGTTGATGGTAAGTCAAGGATTGGACAGTGAATTGTGTTGCAAAAACTAGAAGGCAGGACAGAATTTCTAAAAAAAGCAATGATTTCTGGCTCAGTTATGAATCTTAACTTGTGTTTTCCCATCAGAAATCGCTCCGGAGCGCTGCGCTACTCCGAAGTCGGGAGATATGCTTCGGTCGTTCAACTCTGTGTGCTACGACTTTCAATTGAAGCAAGGAAGCGACTTCCAGGGAGCCAGGAATAATTGCCAAAGTGTCGGTGGAGAACTCGTACACGATATTAGTAACGTAACCAAGGTGTGGATTAAAATGCGATAAGATAAACTGAGATGCTCAAAGAGGTCGTTATTCATTTTGTCTCCATGCCTTTAGAATTTTCTAGTCGGCGAATTAGAATTGATTCGCCCTACAATGACAACCCAGTTGGTGTGGATTGGAGCGAACAAGGAACCCGGCATTACGGCACGCACTTGGCATTGGGTCAGAGGTATGACCCCGAACACCACATCTTTATGTTTAGGACCCAGCTTTGAACATGTAAAAATCTGGCATAGAGGAGTGTTGACTTTTAAAATTCTGTGGTTTTAGGAGGAGCTGTGGCCAAACCGATGTGGGGCCCTGACCAGCCGAACAACTATAACGGCGAGCAGAATTGCGTCGTGCTTGATGGAGGTCGAGGGTGGCTGTGGAATGATGTGGGTTGCAACCTCAATTACTTGCCCTGGGTCTGCCAATATGGTAAATGTGTAACCCTGATCACATAGAGGGTGGTCCAAAAATCATGTGTTCTGATTTTTAAGAACAGATGAGAAACGCCAAATGGTAGCTACTCTGCAGTACAGTTGTGCACTGCAGCGTAGCTACCATGTACGTTTAACTGTTTTTAAAAACGTTGTAACAACGTTAAATAATTGCCAATGAAACCGTAACTAGGTGACTTCATACAAACAGACCAATTTTTTGTTTTTCCAAATTTGATATTTTGTCCTAAGTGTTACGGCTAAAAAGTTGCAATTTGGGTTTTCTTGAAAAAATTGTTGTTGGTAAAATCTAACAACATCTGTTGATAGAGCACACACGACTTCCTGTTTAACTACATTGACAGAATTTTCATAACTATAAGTTTGAAGAAAAAAAAGTGTGGTGGACCTAATTTTTGGACCACCCTGTATATTGTATACGTTTGTAATTTTATAGAGGTGTAGATTAGCAATTGTATTGTCTAATTATCGCAGATCCTCCATCTTGTGGCAGTCCAGATAAGAATGTTAACACTACCATTGAGGGTGATGCGAATAGCCATGCCATTGGTCGATTGCTCACCTACAAATGTCCACTGGATAGTTTCGTTATTGGGAATGCGACTAGGGTTTGCCAGAACGATGGTACTTGGAGCGGAACTGCACCCGCGTGTAAATGTACGCAGAGTATATGCCTCGTGTACCCATTTTTTTAAAAATCTGCTAGCATTTTTAATGGTTTATAAATCTGTTTCTTCACAGTTGTGGACTGTGGACCTCTTCAGAACATAACCAACGGTCACGTTATTCTAGCGAACAACAACCGCACCACGTACAATGCGACGGCACGCTACGAATGCAATTTGAATCACACGCTGACCGGAGGCGCCATGCGGATGTGTCAAGCCAACGGACAGTGGAACGGAAGTGCCCCGTCTTGTCTATGTAAATGGTGTTTTTGATTTGCGTACGACAGACTGCGTTTGAATACGATGATCTAACGACGCTTCCTCCGTTTTCAGACAAATTTTGTCCGCAGCCTGAAATCCCGGTCAACGCAACGCTGAATTTGACTAAAGGTCTTTTGGTGGACAGTGTGGCCATTTACACTTGCAATAAAGGACACCATATGGTGGGCCAGATGGAACGGGTGTGCCATTTCGGTGGAAAATGGACCGGGGCACCACCAAAATGTGTCTGTAAGTTCTCGCTTCATGTTTTTGCAAAGGCTTCTGTGTTATTTCATTTCTTTTCCATTCGTTTAATTTGAATTAATTTTTCATCAGTTACCGACTGCGGTGAACCTCATCCCATCAGCAACGGCATTTTCGTCCTGCCGTACAAATCCACCTACTACAATTCGGAGGTGTTGTACCTGTGCAGCGAAGATTTCGAGTTGAAAGGTCCCGAGAAACGAGTTTGTACCGATAACGGGACTTGGAGCGAAACTGACCCAAGCTGCCAGAGTAAGTCAAAACCCCAGCGTTAAATGAACCCGAGACCCGCGAATACTAATGCGGGTTGTGGATTGCAGTTATCAGTTGCGGCGAACCGGATGTTCGGCAGGGTTCCTACGTCGTGGCCGACGGATTCAACGTCAGGTCCTCCGTAGAGTATTTCTGCGATCCGGGTCACGTGATGGACGGGGAGAACAACAGGACTTGCGAGATGGATGGCCGGTGGTCAGGGGATGCACCGAGGTGCAGATGTAAGAACCTTTTCTAAGATTTTATTCTGCGAAACTCGAGGGCACCACCGGTAGATAGATTTTTAGAGAATAATTCGAACATGATTTCCAGTCGTTGAATGTGGGCATGTCCAGCCGGTACTGCACGGTCAAGTGGATTATATGAACTTTACGACTCACCTGAACAGCATCGTGAGCTACTCGTGCGCCCCTGGATACAGGCTCAGCGGTAACGGAACAAGGGTTTGCGAGACTTCTGGACGCTGGTCGAGCAGCACTCCTTATTGTGAAGGTTAGCATCGGTTGCATCTGGTTAGGGCCGTCCATAAATGGCGTCAACAACTGAGGAGAAGGGTAGCCAACTGACGATAGTTGGCTAGGGGGAGGGAGGGGGTCAAGGCTCAGTTGACGCCAACAAGGAAGTGGCTCGTAGTGCTATACTAAGTACATGTAGTACTTTAAGTACGTATACGTTCTATACTCATGCATATTTTGACAGAACATGTTTCTCTTCAATAGAATAAATATAAATATAAATAAATGTCGTTATTAGTACCAGCTAATAGAGGGATTAGGCAGGACGACATTGGCAGCATTGCTTTTTTTTGCCAATGCGCATGCGTGGGGACGAAGTTAATGGGTTTGTTTTTCAAGGGACAACTTCATTAGTCTAAGGCGATACTAGAACGTCTTTATAACACCATTACGACATACAATGCGCATGCGTAATAGTGAGTTTATCGTTCTCGTTAAGATTAAAGAAAACCTGACAATAGAGCCGGGATTGCGCAGGTTTCTTTTAATCTTATCGAGAACGATAAACACACTATTACGCATGCGCATCATTAAGTTATGCGCCGTAAAAGTCATTGTGGTTATGCTTAGCTCCTTGAACTCGGGAGACCCGGGTTCGAACCCCGGTCGGCTATCCTGGTTGTGGTTTTTC